>JAOQMK010000003.1:19006881-19020462 GCA_027564415.1 Erythroxylum macrophyllum
TTAACATTGAAAGTAAGAAAATCCAAAGATAGTTATCATATATGACTTCAACTTACAAATAAAATAGATTCAATATTATCAAAGATAATAGCTAGTTTTCCCTCTTATCTAGACATATTAAATAATTATCATATTATCATATTGTTCAACCTAACATGAACAATCAACATAACAAGGAAATAAAAAACAGAAAGTATTTGGGTGATCTTGATTTGTCATACTGATTCGCCCAAGTTGAGATGATTCTTTTTCTTCTCTCAATAGCTAACCTTGATATAGGAAGTTGTGTTTATCACTATTTCTTATCTTAAATTAGATTACGTAGTACAAGCATGCATGCTTTCAACTCTGTTTCAAACTATCTCTTTTACACAATGGGCACTGACACGTTCATATTGCTAACTGTAATTTGCATTATTTCTTAGTTTTAAATTCTATGTAATTACACAGGTATAGACATGCTTGTTTCAATGACCATGTTTCCTTAACTTCGTGCAATATAGCCTCTATGCAACCGTGTATTTGACTGTATTTTAAACTCTCAATTTTTATGAAGAATATAGGTTGGAATATGGGTGTATACTTGATAAGTACTAATTAGGTTTTCAGCATGAATTTGAGAATATTTGGTTTATGTTTGGATTATTTCTATAGGATTTAATACTTAATATGGTCTATATTTTGTTTACAAGCCTTGTTTTAGCTCATTTTAGGAATTTGTAATCCAATTGGAGTTTTAAAAGTGATTTTGGATAGAAACAAGTTAAATAGACCGTTAAATGTAGACCAATACTCGAAACATAGGTCAAATACAAACACATGTTCGGCATCGTATACGCTACCAAAAAAATTAGCTTCTTTGATAACTGACCGCATGAACGAAGGTGAACCATACAAAACATATATACACGTTAAGGGGCTTAAGACTTGTGTCCCCAAAATGACTCTTATGTCTCACTAACATGAGGATGGCAATAAGTTAGACCTAGGCTCAAATTTAGGTATTTTTAATAGATCTACCCATTGGCTAGGCTCAATTCCACACTTCAAACTCAATTATTTTAAACAAAATGACATCATTTTTTTCATAAAAGTTAGACCTCAAATAAGCCTAGACCTAAGCAACCTACGCTTGGACTTAATTAAAAAAGGACGTTTACACTTACTTTTAAAAAAATTGGCAAAACTATCTCATGGGCCAACCCATTGTCATCCTTACACAAACAAAGCACGTTATTAAAAAAATGAAAAACCACCATATATATATATATATATACAGTACATCTCCATTTACTAAGTACTACTTGAGAATTTACACAAAATAATGAAAAAACACAATTCCCAAAACAGACGAAGATAGAAATAGATCAAATATCATATACACATATCATATAAAGGATGTTATCCAATCAAAATTTGATACAACAAATTTGGTACACAATCAATTGAGGGAAAAGAAGAAACAAAAGAATGCGAGGATCTGTTACAAGAGTAATGAAGTTCGTCGTGACAACGCCAAATATGGAAGGCATTGGATACATTTAACGGTCTCAAAAAATGACATGAAATGGGTGTTACGAAGATACTTCAAGTATATCATAAGTTTTATTCCCCACATATGCATGAAATGTCACAGCCAGAACGCAGCAACATCCAAGGACAGCCCACAAAATCCACGACAGCTATGTACTTGTATCTAATGACAAATTCAGAAAGACTTGTCAAATGAAGAATTCTTCAAAATTTGGGGCACTAGAGATCATCCCATCATTGCCATCATCTACGCTGAGTGTGGTAAAGGGTAATGTACAGAAATGGGAATCTGATGAAAATTTACATACATTTCATTATGTCGCTTGACTAAAACTATTTCGTTTCTCCTGTATCCTATGGCGATATAACTTAGCTATGGCTCTCCTCTCACAATCCTGCAATGATAATAAGAAAAGAAAACATCATTCAACTTTGAATTCAAGTTCATAGCCAATAGGAAAGAAGCGGAGAGCTATTTGCAAGGACAATTTTCTTTAGAAAAAATTTTTCTGCTATTTTGGTTAAAATCACTCTATTTGATTGATAGATCAGTGCAATACCTCACCTTAAACATATTGAGATAAAATGGTTTGGCAGGATTCATCCGTCTCAATTTCTGATATGTATAAGCAAAACTCAGCTGATCACGAGATGTAAAACGGTCAACCTCATTGAACCATAGACAGGAGAATAGGTTTGACGTCGGAGTATGTGCTCTCACAATTAAAGAACCTTCTGGCACATCTGAAGAGAGGAAAAAAAACATTTACAGTTGGTAGGTAGAGGAAAAAGGAAACCATTATTCAATTGTTAAACATACAAATATTTTGGATTGTAAAAGATCTTACTGCTGGGAAGAAGCCTGTTTGGGTCCGAGGCATTGAATCTGTTTAGCCCATCAGCCTTGTAGAAGGCAAATTGTTGATCAATGACTGTATGATTATATTTGTTCAGTCTTTTATTTTGAGCAACCTCTTCCCACACACAATGGCGATCATAGTGATTAGAAATGGCATATTCATGACCTTTCCTCCACAAAAGGTATTCAAGAATTATTAGAGGGTCACGTTGAAGACGTAATTTGCTGTCCAACCAGATAGAGTACCTGAAAAGTATATTCAAGTGTGGAGGGCTTAAGACATGCCAGAGTATTTTGCATCAAATTTCCACCTCTTGAGTTGATCTATAAACTACTACAAGCACCTGACGTCCAAAACTGGCTTCTCTAAGCCATTATGCTGAAGAAATGTTCTGTTGAAGTCTAGTGACTCCAAATATACAGGAGGACAAGGCGCATGTATACATACTCTTTGCATAAAAGGAAAAAGAAGCAAAGAGGCAAAGATGCAAAAACAAAAATACATAGAGTAGGCACAGTGAATGACAGACCAAAATTTTCAAGCATCCATGACATGAAAAGAAAACGCCAACATGTCTCCTTTTGCATGAGTAGATGCTATTTCTGCTACATGAAATAAAATGAAAGAATAATTAAAAAAAAATTCCATCGCTCTGTTTTCTTCAAGCGGAAATTCCAGTTGAGTAACCGCCTGTAATGTCCTCAGGACTCTTATAAGGCACATTCAAAGGAAAATTAACAACTGAGGAACAAAAGGCAAAAGGCTTAGGAAAAATGTGAAAATACTTGATTACTCTATTGCCTTGTGGTCTCTCTATTGAAGGGGAAAGCTCATGAGGAAAAGACTTTTGGTGTTATTGGGGATTACCTAAAACTTGAGATTGGAATACTCTGCTTCAGTAAGTTGATTTTTATTTTGATATTTATTGCCAAAGTCAAAAACCACCTCGACAAACATAAAAAACCTCTAACTAATGAAAGAAAAAAGAAACCAAAATGACAAGGATGCATATACCACTAAACATTCAAAAGTCACAATAACAATAAAAACCAATACCAAGTCCAATCTCACCGTGCAGATGGGAAAAGTCGGTGTGGCAACAATTTTGGTATCTTGCCCACTCTTCGCATGTCAGCATAAGGTAGATTCTTCACCACTACAATCTTCCATAAACCAATAAAACCTCCTCGATCTGGCATTTGACCTTCTGAAGAAAGTGTTTGCAAAGTGACCTCATCCATAAACATAACGAAGCAAACGTTCTTCCTAGACAAACGAGTGACCTGAAAGAAAAAAGACTGCATGATCAAAATGTGTCACAAGCACAACACCAGATCCCAATAACATTTCCAAGGAAAACACAGAAAGAAAAATCATAAAATATCAGAGTTAATGTGTGAATAGAGATAGAGAAGAAAATATAAACAGTACTATAAAAAGTAACTATAGAATCTATCATAGAATGTCCGACACAATGGAAGAGTAGGTACAGAAGAGAAGATTGGCAGTACCATCTACGAAGGTATTCTCAAGTGATGAGCTCAAATGCTGAATTCTAGAAAATATAATTTCATATCTTTAAGAATGCTATTTTAGCCCTGATATGTGCTTTCTTGTATAGTTAATTAATTATCTAGGCTACCTTTGTTACAACGAAGAAACAATAAAAGGGAAAATTATGACTTTAAGAAGAAACAATAAAAGGAAAAGTTACAACTTTAAGGTCTTGTCTTATGGGCTTACCTGTGATCAGTTTGTATTGGATACAATCCATGATACATTTAAGTCACTTCATTGGATGTTAGAGATTAGATGTTTGACACCAGGATGTGGGCTTAGAAACTTGAAAGTAAGAAGACTAAGTTACCATATTAATGGAGCCAAGATCTTGATTATCAGAAGTTGTAATCTTAATACAACCAGCGGCTTTACATGTCAATTATCAAAAAGCTTTACAGGAATACTTAGATTTGAACCCATCAATCACGAAAGCGAAGTGAAAATTTTGGGATTTTCCCTATGTGAAGTGCGAGTGATTCTGCTTCAGAGGCTAGAATCCTTGAAGTTCAGTTCAGTTGCATAATCTTCCTGGAAAAATACATCAAATTTGACCTCAAACTGTCAACTTATATTCCTAACATGAGCCTCGGATCAATACTGTTCACAACTGCTGGTCCTCTTATCCTCTTTATGCATGCTGTTTACACGTTTGGTCACTTATGCATCATGTTCGCATCCAAAAATAACTTCATTTACAACCAGATTGTTTCATTAGAAACTAACCAAATCTTGTTCTCCATTAACCTGAAGCTGTGTCGGTTATCATTACTTTGCTCCTACAGAAATTTGGCTGTTCTACACCAGCAATAACATAGAAGAGATTTGGACCAAAAGAAAAGTTTCAAGATATCCTTAGCATAATCTAATATGTATACCAGATATTGTCAGGTTCGTACATGTTAAAAGCCAATTTTATAACAATCGAAGACAATTGGACCAGCATACAACAAAATACAAACTCCATTCAAAAAAGATGTCAAAACTAAAAACGATGACGGAGAGAAAGAATGCAAATCAGCACATGCACAGCAAAGACAATAGACTAATTCTAACAAATGGACATAGCAACAATGGTCAGAATTAAGAAGAAAAAAAAAAGCAAGGCATCAAAAGCAAGGCTATCAACTGCAGTATCCATTGTACTTCCTTTAAGATGATGCTAGTAAGTTTCGACTCTGAAACTGTTCACCAAACTACAACCTAGAATAGAGTTGTCTTTGAGCATTCATGTGTGCATATGCGTGCAGGATGGCACCTCTCTAATGTCATAGTCAATTGACACAGCTCACATATCGAGTTGGAATGTATTACTTCTTTTATGTAGATAGTATTTAAGCCCATTAATTAAGTACTATTAAAATATTATTTAAATAAATTTAACCATTAGATTTTCTACAATAAAACAACATACTTGACTCAAAATAAAAATAAAAACCAAATATATCCGACTAAAAATTTCAAATTTTCATATGTTCTAACTGTTGGTTTGGTTAAAATTCTAATTACAAGTCAAACTGGCTATTCACATCAGAGGTGAATTAACACCACATCCCCAAATTAAAAGTGTTAACAGCAAAATTGCGCAAATTTTTCAAAGTTGATACAAAATCCACATTACCGTTTTACCAGTAGGTGACCTTAGGCGATCTGAATTTCCAAAAATGCAAGAGACTACAGCAATGTGGCATCTACTGATATAATTTAAGTCATCTTCAGCCAAATCAAATCCTGTACTTTGGGATCCTTCAGGACCTCTGACAAAGCCGCAATGCATTTTTTGATCATGTACCAAGAATGTTTCTTCTCGATCCTGCAAGCTCTGGTGACCAGCAAATCTGGGTTTCCATTGTTCTTGTCCATTAGGCTTCTCCATTTCAATATACTGCAAGGAAAACCTAGCAAATTTTCGATTTTCAAAGGGCTCCACAAGCTGTGCAGTGGAGTTTAAGAACTTCATCTCACAAGAAGAGCCTGAAGAATTTGGGAGAAAAAGTCAGGAAAAACAAGGAAAGGAAACAAAAAGCCAGAAATTGTTGTAAACTATGGAGGTCGTAAAGAAAACTATTTGACATTCGTGACAAAAGAAATTACAAACTCACTCTAATGCATCAACCTTGCATTTCACAGCAACTGAACAGTCAAATATCACATCTATAGACGCAGGTATCGGCAAGTGCATAGATGTTCAATCCAGAAGATAAATGAAGTGTCTCATAGAAGCAAAACCTAAATTCTTAGACTACTAAACATTTCAAGAATTAATATAACTTATTAGTCCATTTACTTTGGAAAAAAGACATTCAAGCTAAAATTCATGCAACTAAAGTCATTTTGACTCCAACAGTTCAATAAATGAAGTCATTTAACTACCAAGAATATATCTGAAGGTAAACAAGAAAATCCATAGTTTTAAAGCACTTGGCTTCTCCATATGACTACTGTGAGAAAGAACAGCATCCCGCACGTCAAGCATTTTACACCTTCTGCACAAACAATGAGCAATCACAAAATTCACATGGCTCAAAACCGTGCCTGCTCTCTTTTCTCCCTCTACTGCCCACTTGCTATTTCTCTCTCCTGTTCTTTTCTTTTCATGTGACTTTCCACAAGCCTTAAAGATTACCACTCACACACGCACACACATATATACGTATATACCACAAACATATTTGGACCACCCCAATACTATATCTCAAGAACCATAAGTTTGGTGTTCTTAACATCGTATTCAAGTTTAGTGTTGGAGGGTTTTAATAATAGTTGAATTAGGCTTGTCAAGATTTGTCAGAGAACCATTGACTATAAGTCATTGCTTAGCAGGACAATTTTACACCATAATTAGGATAGATTTTCATGTCACAATTGTATAATCCTTAAATTCATAAATTCATCTCCTTTCTACAGTGTTAAACACATCAATTTTATACACTTTTTCTTATTTCTACATTAAGCAAACACATCAGTAGTATACACTTTCTCTTATTTATATATTAAGCTATCAACTTCGGAGATACAAATTATTTGGATGATAGTATTGTGAGAGTTGATTTTTTCTTGAAAACCAAAAGCTGAACTAGGTTGACATTGTTAATCCAGTAACAAATTCTTTCGTTACTAAGTGATAATGTTAGGTTGAATAAATCATGTTCCTCTTATCCAAGTACCAATTTGTACTTTAGCTGCGTTGTTGTGGAGTAGTTAAGGCTGATCAAGTTTTTATAATGGAGGTACTTGTTACACAAAACAAGTTTTAATGAAAGAATGAGGATGATCTTATCCTTTATAACTAAAGTTTTGTTCTTATCTGCTCTCTGCTACAATTGTTGTGGAGTTACTGCAACCATATTTTGTGTTTTTCGCTTCTTGCAATAGAAAGCCAGCAGTTTTTGCACACTTCTTCCTCCTATTTGTTTATGACCAAATCAACATAGAATCATAGGTGCTAGAATTTGGACATGGTAACAGAGCTTTACATAATCTTTAAGGGCTTATAAGATTGACTGGTAGAAGATTAGCATAACTTTTCCTAATCCACTGGTTTTTCAACTCCAACTCCTATTTCCAAGCGAGAAAACTATGATGTTTTGGTGGTCAAAATAAGAAAAATAAATTTTTAATTCACAATTTTAGGCAAATTAACAAAACTAGTTCAAGCTCCATTTTTAAGCACTTTAATACTTGGAACTCTCACTTTGTATCAGATATAATATGACATTAGTCATCATTGGAGACCATCATTAATTTAGCTAACATTGCATAGCACATGAACAATGTTTTCAATTCTTAAGACACGTGGAATTACCAAAGAGAGAAGTTGTTTTTGAAAAAGAAGAAATTTTCATTATTAACAAATTTACCCCTAGTATTATGTAAATCGAGGCTCAATGAATGAAAACATGTCATTTTTTCAAAAATTGAATTATTTCATCAACAACATTAGGATCATGAAAAATGGAATCAAAAAAATAAAAGCCATAAAGCTTCGAAGCTCATTACTTTGGTGAGATTACACTAATTTTTTATATAGTTGTAGTTATGCATGTGTTGGTGAATTTACATGGATGTAAGCATCATTTGAAGACTTCTATGGATTTTTTTACGAAATTTTTGAGTTGCCTAGATGCCTTTTTAATGATGAAAGCTAGGTTTATATAGCAGCTTCTACTAGAGTCTTAATTAAATTCATTCATCTCTGTTGTCATTTGTTTTTGGGTTCTTTTCATGAGTTATGTGATAAGAAACTAATTGTTTATTTATTATTTTCCCATACACCTATTAAGGTTAATTCTTTTGTTCGTGGGCGATGGATACATACTAGAGCTTTAAAGATGAGCATAATTGTGAATAAAACTCCTAAAACCTAATCTAATGTTTTGAGAACTTTTCTTTTTTGTTCTTTTGTTAATTTCATGTGGCATGTCACATCAACCAACTTAATGGTAGTTTCCAACAAGTACTAACTTTGGACTATATTTGATACAAAGCTAGAATTCATGTATCAAAGTGCAAAAATTAGAGCTTCAACTAGTTTTGACAATTGCCTAAAAGCTTTTGATCAGTAGGAAGTAGTAGAATCAAGAAGAGAACCAGGTCCCTACAACATAATCTAACAAACTATCAATGCAAGAATCACCATGAAGAGAGAAATAATTTTAGGACCTTGCCTACCAGTCATACTTTAGTGAGGTTGTTTAGTGCAAGATCAAGACCTGTGACACAAGTCAAGAAGCATGGATAAGATCAAGGTGGAATTCCAAGGAAGTGACAGAAACAAGCAATCCAAGTACTCAAACTTACAAATAAGTTTGAAGTACACATGATGCTGAAGTTGTCAAAAAGCATACAAACAGATTGATGAAAGTTGAGGATCAACTTACGCTGCCTATATAAGACTTGATAGACAAGATAATTGTACCAAGTTTCTTGGGAGTGTCCAAGAGAAGTTTAACTCAAAAATCTCAGCCCTAAAAGAGTCCAAAATCTTGTCATAAGATGTCTTCAACAAAATTTAAAAGTCTTTGAAAGTTCAATAGTAAAACAAGGTTTTAAGGCTAAGTTAAGCTCAAGCAAAAGAAACTTAGTAGTAGTTTTGGAGAAGGAAAGAAATAAGCTGGTGAGAAAATAGCAAAAGAAAAGAAGCAACAGCAGCGGTGGCAAGACAAGGAAGCTTTCCTTCTGCACACACTACAAGAAAGACAGCCACACCCACCAGATGTGAAGTCTAGGGGTTGTAACCAAACAGGTATGCAGAAAAGGATTGCAGAACAAGGGGAAAAAGCAAGCTTAACAAGCTCAAGTGGTTGAAATAGAAAAACATATTACAGAGAAGTTCATTGCTATTGCAGATTTAAGTAGTTGGCGACAGCTAGCATACATGGCCAAGCTATCTTCAAGGAGTTGGACAGAATCCCTGTCGCTAAAGTAAGAAAATTGGCTTTGTGATAGTTTACAAATCGCACAAGACCTATTTAGTTACTAAACTGATTTCATTTTGTTTTGTTTGTGCCAGAACTCAATTACAACCTCCTTACCGTTGAACAACGTATAGAGAAAAACTATTCATTGTAATCTGAAAAGAATACTTACACCATTCTTAATTCCTTTGGATGTGAAGTTGTGACAGTAGACATGACGGGAAGACTATTTTCAATCAGCTGGAAACAGACAGCTAAATACGTTCATTTTGCTTATGTTGATATATCATCCTTATAGAATAAAAGGCCGTCATTTTAGTTAGTCAGCATTGAAGAATATGACAATAAGAAGATTTTTTATGATCTACTAAGCACTGCAGAAACTTGAGGTGCTGTGATTCTTGTCAGTATGGCACAAGAAATGGCTTCTGAAGATATCTAATTTCCTTCCACTTCTTTAACTCTCATATGTCTGCAATTTGTACTATTTTATGAGCATTTACATACTTGTAGACGAGTTAATTAACCTTCACCCAACATCATCCTCAATTTTCATTACCATCTCAATCAATGTTAACCTAGTAATGATTGAAATGCTAACAAAATCATAAAGTAGTTGGTGATTAATCAGTATAAATGTACAATCAAGCATGAACAGCATAAAATGAAATTAAAAGCAAACAAAAACTCTATCTAGACAAAAAGATGCATAAACATAAACCAAAACAGAATATGTAAGTCAAAACTGTACATACGCCCACCTTAAAGAATAATTGTTGAAGTTTAATAAATTAGTACAATAACACACCCAAGAATCTAGCTGAAAATAAAAGGAAATAATAATCAGCAAAGACGCCACCCAAAGATGAGAAATCATACCATGAATAAATAAGCATAATCAATCAAAATAGAAAACAGAACACTCTAAGTTTAGATTAGGAGACCAACACCCAATTTTTCTCCTTGAAAATTTTTAGCCCACCATGAGGGTCCACACTAAGCAAAGCCTAGTAATATAATGCACATGTCACCAACACCTATACAAATACCCCCATGCTCACAATATAAGATTACAAGGATAGTTAAAGGACTTCCACTACCAACATTCTTAAAGCAGTTTTCAACCACCTTCAAATTTTAAACAATTAGCCTAGATTTCAAATTGCACTTCTATAGTGTTAACAGAGCAAGCATAATTCAACCATGTTATATGAACATATGCAAAAGAAAATCTAGATACATGAAAATCATATGTGTATATAATTTCTTCTTTCTCTTCATGTGGAGAAGTTCAAAATTATGAATTAACTACAGAGCAACAAGACTTGCAAACAGCACATTGTTAACACAAGCATCAGCATGTAGTCATCAAAAACATCTCATAGAAATTTAAAATGAAAAAAAAAATGATATTGGAGGAAAGGCACTTCACACAAAGATATAGGCAAAAATGAGGCAAAAGTTTAACCACAAAAACCATTAGACTTCATGCTCATCACGATGTTTGTCACTTAATATCAGTATATTCAACAAAATCCAGTTCAACAACCTAGAATCTTATCATTTGGCTTGTTTTGGTCATATCATTTTATGGAAAGCCTAAATTAGATAAAACCAGTAACAATCATAAGAATACAAAAATCAGTACATCTTGTTTACACCAGATATTCTTATTGGAGTTTTAATCTTTTTGCCAAATACCAGCAACCAAAACCAACCATTTTTGTAATTAAGGCCAGGCATCATCAATAACATAAAGCTTGACAACTTAAAATGTCCTATGCATTCCATCATTTGCACGTCATAAATGGGAACGGCCACAATTACACATAAGACATGCATACAATGCAATAGGAACATTTTCTTTCTTGGTAGGTGATATTCAGTTACATGTAATACATGCACATCCATATATTCACATGAGAAATAATAACACAAGCGAAAACATCACCTGAAAATTTTCGGCGTCTCCGTTTCCTTCCAAAATCTGGCCGCGATTTACTTGATGACAGACCACCAATGGTGCCAGCATATGGCAAGTTAGTATCAGTGGCATGCAAATGGGAATCTAAAATGGAATTCTTCTTCATGAAATTCATGGACACATGCCCATTACCC
Organism: Erythroxylum macrophyllum; assembly: GCA_027564415.1. Classification (NCBI taxonomy): domain Eukaryota; kingdom Viridiplantae; phylum Streptophyta; class Magnoliopsida; order Malpighiales; family Erythroxylaceae; genus Erythroxylum; species Erythroxylum macrophyllum. Next base: position 19,018,367 of record JAOQMK010000003.1, read on the forward strand.
TTGGCAGTACTTTGATACTTAAAATGAGCATCAACGAAATTATTAGACTCATTACCATCACCATCATTATCATCATCATCCTGAGATGTTCCTCCACCAGAGTTTTCACCAATGTCATGCTTAGAATCGCCACGTTCTTCCAAATGAGGATCATGAGAATCTATTCCATCATCATAATCATTATCACTATCAACTTCTTCATTCTGTTGGACATCATTCTCATCCTCAATAAGATTATATTTAACTCCCCCTTGATTTGCCAGCTGGCCAACATTTTGCAAAGAGGCCTCATACTCCTTTTCATACCTTTTTAATTCTTTACGCCCGTCCTCGTTGTACAAGCCAACTCCTTTCCGACTCAAATCCTCAAACTTATCATCTTGGAAGGTCTTCCCCTTAGGATTCTTCACTTTTGCAAACTGAATATGAGCACTGTCAGTGGATTCATCCCTAGTATGGTCCATTTCATCCCCATTATAATCTTCATCTCTTCTCCTATCGTCGCGATCCCAATACCTAGAATCTCTACCATGAGCTACAGAGCCCTTGCCAAACCCAACAACTTTGAATGTATCAGTCCTTGTAACATTGGTCAGAAAATCAAGATCATTACTCATAACAATGTCGTTATCATCATCGTCACCAGGAACCTGATGGTCATCTCTTCCTGCGCCAAAACCTATGTAATATGCACTAGTCAACACTAAAATATATTCACAGATCATCATTGTCTATTGCTGTACTAACTAGTTTACGCCAGATATCTATCTTTTCTCTTTGCTCACTTTTTCCAAACTTTCTCAACAATCAAGCAGAATGTTAAAGAGAAAAAGAAAACAGGAAGTAGTTGACCAACCTCTATTATCAGTGGACAGGTAATAGTAAGCCAAGACAGTCGCAGAGAACACAAGGCACAGGATGAGAATGACGGAGCCGATCGAGAACCCAGAGCGCCCCTTGTCGGATCGACCTGAACGGCGTGACCGACTGGGCTTCTGGTGCGACGAGGAGGAGGGTCGTATCCCGACAGAGACGTGATCCGATGTGCCGTTGGTAAAATGGAGGCCCGATTGCCTGTACTGAGCCATTCTCCCAATTCACTTACTCCCTCACTCTCCAATAAGCAAACGCATTCCTAATGATATGTCTCGCACTTTTCACTAGACACTTTGAAATCGCTATATTTATTATATATCTACAACGGAGAGGTGAATGGGTGGTTTTAGTCTTTTAGAGTGCAAGATCAGATCATTTATTTATTCAGATCATTTATTTATTCAGATGGCTGATCTGAAGAGAGAATTTTAGATGATTTGTTTTGAAGGCATCCTTGGCCGATGATAGATCTTCCTCTCCCATGAATACGATCCGCGCCACCCGACCCGATCCGTGTTTCTTTTTTTTTGTTAGATTTCGCAATATACTTGGGGTTAATTAAAGGAGAATTGGACTACAAGTAGGTTTGTTGTTTAGGAAGCTAAATAAGTTAAACTACGAGTTGAAAATAAAATAGTCAAGGGATCCAGTGCATTGGTAGGTGATACAAAGGTTACTTTGGAGACTCGAACTTTCACCCGAAATTTCTCACTCGTACCCTTTGCATAGTAATCTCACCTAGATTCGTTAAAGTAAGACTCAACCTTTCCCAACCCTCGAAGTATTTACCTTGCACACACTCGAAGAAACAATGCGGAAGCAACAAAAATATAGGCAACAGAAAAAACACAAAGATACGGTCAAAAGACCAATTCTATATAATTTCCCTCAAAATAATACAAAGAATGCTCTCTCTGAAAACTCACTCCCTCTGAATGAATGAGAAGAGTAAAGCTCGAATGAGCTATATATAGACATCTTAGCTTAGAGTCACAAATTCCTACTAAATCTGAACTACCTAAGATCACGTCTATTTCTATCAGATATGATCTCATGAACCAATTGAATGATACCCTCATCCAAATAGGACTCTAATTGATAAGATATAATCTAACAAGATAACATAAAGATAGAGTTTACATTTATCTAGAACACTAACATCCTTATCTACGAAGATCTCCACTATCTTCAAATGTTGAGTTTTACTGTAACTCTAACTC
>JAOQMK010000003.1:19055342-19077754 GCA_027564415.1 Erythroxylum macrophyllum
CTGACCGAGAACGCACAGCTCGGACTGGAAAAGATAAAGGGGCACCATCTCAGAATTCTGCAGGCAAGGACGACAGTAGGGGTGCATTACTCGTTGTAATATATGGTCCCAGTAAAGACACATGAAATATATCATGGATCTTAGACCCTGCGAGCAACTTCAACTGCTAGGCCACTTTGCCAACTCGAGATAGAATTTCAATCGGTCCATAGAAGCGCCTTGCCAACTTTGCGGACTGAGGTTTGGAGATCGAAAATTGACGATGGGGCTGCAATTTGAGTAAAACCCAATCCCCTATATTGAACTCAAGGTCATGCCTATGCTTGTTGGCCTGGGACATCATCCTCTGTTGCATTTTAAGAAAATTATGCTGCAACACCTTGATCAACGCAATCCGTTCTACAAGCATATCATCCACGCTCTATACCTTGCTTGTCGCAACCGTGTAAGGAATTAATGATGGAGGGTCTCTACCGTATAAAGCTTTGAACGGTGTCATTTTAATGCCTTTGTGATACGTCAAATTCAAAGCTAACTCCGCCCAAGGTAAAAATAGGGACCACTGATTCGGGCGAGCATGGTAAAAAGCTCGCAAATATTGTTCTAGAACCCTGTTACGAACTTCTGTTTGGCCATCAGTCTGGGGATGATAGGCAGTGCTTCTTTTTAGCATAGTGCCACTCAGCACAAATAATTCATTCTAAAAATTGCTCAAAAAGATAGTATCACGATCGGATACTATAGATGTAGGGAAGCCATGATGCTTGACGACAACCTCCAGGAATAAGGACGCCACTTTGCGCACATCAAACGATGTCAGTAATGATATTGCAACGCAGACGTTGCGTTGTTGAACAACGCAGACGTTGCGTTGTTGACACAGACGTCACCTTCGTTTACGTTGAACAACAACACAGACGAAGGTGTTTATGATATTGCAACTTCAAATTTTTATTTTGTGGAAGAATTAATATGTTGATTAATATAAGAGATTTTGTTTGCATGATTGAAAATGTAACTTATACTTTGTATAGATTTGACAACTTCTGAACGAATATGGTCTAAGGACTTTTTGTTTATCTTGGAATCTAAATATTTCGTGGCTTATGTTGACGAATCATAATTTGCAATTCTTCTATGATATTATGGCTTTGTCATCCTCTTCTTAGAAGAATTATGGAAGTTAGACACTCTGAGGCATGCTTGTCCAACTTGCTTCAATTTTCTTGTTTTTATCATCATTTGTTCATCTTGATTGTACTTCTTTTGTTCTTTTCTTTCATTTAATTTCCAAATCCCTTAACTTACCATCAAAATGCACAAATGAAGAGTGGAGTACGTTTATGAAAGAGTTGACTTGTTTGAGAGTAAAGGTGGGGAGTTGGCTAGAACATCGTAATGTTGAATTGGGTACTTGTTAAGAACTAGATTGACTTTGCCACTTCCAGCATATGGAGAGTTTATGTACTGATGAAAAGTGGAAAACCCTGTGCATTTACTGATTTTATATTTTCTAAGTTGTTATTTTGTGCTTAAAGAAATGATGGAAATGTTGCTAGACATTATTTCCAGCCTATGATGATGATTTAATAGGAAATTGGTGAGATATACATCAGTTGTAAATAGATTAGAAGAATAAGTTTAAAATCCCTTGATTTAAGGGATTTAGTTAGATAGTCTATCTGATCTAGGATCTGATCTAGTGTCCTATTTTATCTCTTGTAATTCCCTATATAATACTTTAAACTATCTATTCAAAAGATATAGAACATACAGGTATTCTTTTCCACATGGTATCAGAGTTTTGGGGTTTCTCTTTCTAGAATTTTTCGCAGCAGCCTTATTGCTGCATAATCAAAACCCTTTCTTGGTTCTGTTCTTGTGTGTGTTCCAGCCTTCATCGTTGCATTCCTCCTTGTCTTTCCCTCTTTGATTCTTGTTAAGACAACCTTAATTGCTTTGATTTTTTCATTCTTCATCATGTCAACCTCCCAAACTTCTGTTTTTAACCCTTCAGAAGAATTCAGTTCTAACAAAAAAATTGCAGATTTGCAAAATATTCGAGCTTCCTATAGGCTTAATGGGAAGAACTACCTCAAATGGTCTCAGTTTGTCCGCACATATCTCAAGGGCAAAGGGAAGTTTAGTCACCTTCTTGGAACAGGGCTGACAAAGGATAACCCAATGTTTGAATCATGGGATGAGGAGGATTCTATGATAATGTCCTGGCTATGGGATTCCATGGATCCCATGATCAGTGTCACATGTATGTTTTTGGTCATTGCAAAGGAGATTTGGGATGACATTCGTCGCACATACTCGAAGGCCCGTGATGCTGCTCAAGTGTACGAGATTAAGGTTAAAACTGGAGCTACTAAGTAAGGAGATAAATTTGTTACTGAGTATGCAAACCTGTTGCAGAATCTGTGGCAAGAACTTGACCATTACCGAGTTTTTGAGATGAAATGCCCTGAGGATGTTGCCATCTTAAAGAAATTCATTGGGAAAGACTGTTTCTATGATTTTTTTGGCCGGATTGAATCCTGAATTCGATCAGGTTAGGGTCCAGATCCTTGGCAAAGAGGACACACTGTCTTAAGAAGGGACAATTTCATTGATTCGAGCAGAAGAAAGCCGAAGGAGTGTTATGCTTGAACCACAAACCATGGATGGGTCAGCCTTAGTAGCAAAAACAAATCATCAGGTGAAAGGAAGCAGTGATCTGTCCAAAAATCCTGTAAGAGAAAACCAGGGAAAGGAGAATAAGGACAATCTCTAGTGCAACTACAACAAGAAATCGAGGCACACAAAGGAAACTTGTTAGAAACTGCATGGTTAGCCACCAAGCCAAGAATGGGGAAACTGTGGGGGACAACAGAGGTCTCAAGCTCATATGGCAGAACAACCCAAAACTGTGTTTAATAGTGAAGAAATTGAAAAGTTGAGAAGCTTGTTGGGGTTTATTGAACAACCTTCTAAAACTTGCTCTTTGGCTATTTCATGTAAACCTCTACTTCCTTTTTGCATGACTGCCTCAGAAACTTCTTATACTAACTCTTGGATAATAGACTCTGGTGCCACAAACCATATGACACCCACATCTCATTTCTTCCACACATATACCCCATGCCCAAGTAACATAAAGATTGTAGTAGCCAATGGCTCTTTAGCTACTATTGCAGGGTTCGGAGATGTACACATCACACCTACCCTTATTCTCAAAAAAGTTCTCCATATACCAAAAATTTCGGCAAGCCTTCCATTAAAAAACTTACCCATGATCTTAAATGTTATGCTACTTTCTTTCACTCTTATTGTGTTTTTCAGGATCAAGTCTCGGGGAGGAGGATTGGACGTGCTAAGGAAAGAAGTGGTCTTTACCACCTTGAATTTCCTCAAAAAATTCGAAGAAACTTGTCTTTGTCATTTCTTAGTTCCTCAAATAAAGATGCCGTTTGGCTATATCACCTGCGCCTAGGTCATCCATCTTTTAAGGTTTTAAAGGTCATGTTCCCTCGTTTGTTCCAAGAATTAGATATTTCTGAATTTCATTGTGATGTTTGTGAATTGGCAAAACATAATCGAGTATCTATTCTTATTAGCAATAAAAGAAGTTCTCATCCTTTTCATTTGATTCATAGTGACATATGGGGTCCCTTTACTATACCTAATGTTTCTAGGGCTCGTTGGTTTGTATCCTTAATTGATGATTGCACTCGGGTTACATTGCTCTTTCTTCTTAAACAAAAATATGATGTTAGTCTTGTTATTTCTAATTTCCACTCAATGATTCAAAACCAATTTGGGGTCAAAATAAAAAACTTTCGTACAGACAATGTAGAGACTACTTCAACCAAACTTTGTCATCTTTCTTTCAATCACATGCCATTATACATGACTCATTGTGTGTTAACACATCTCAACAAAACGGGGTAGCTGAAAGGAAAAATAGACACTTAACACCACCCGAGCCCTACTCTTTCAAGGGAATGTCCCTAAATCCTATTGTGGGGAGGTAGTCCTTACTGCCAGATATTTGATAAATAGACTTCCCTAACCTGTGTTAGACAACAAAAGTCCCATAGACATTCTCAATAGTTTTTATCCACACTTTAGAACATCGCATGGCCTTGCACCTAGGGTATTTGGGTGCACTGCCTTTGTTCATGTCCATAGCCAACACAAAGACAAACTATAGCCTCGAGCCATCGAATGTGTTTTCCTCGGTTACTCACCTACTCAAAAGGGGTACAAGTGTTACAATCCGTCATCTAGAAAATTTTATATCTCTATAGATGTCACCTTCACAGAAAATACACCTTTCTTCTCCAAGTCCTCTCTTCAGGGGGAGATTTCACTGATAGAAGATAGCACTTGTGAGTCCTTCAAACCACTTAAAACACTTGACCTTCTTTCTCCTCCAGCTCGTATTGTTGAAACAACCAAGCCTTCTAGACCAATTACATCTGAGTTTCCCAATTATACTACTAAACCCAAGTCATCCCCTGTCTCGTCAGTGTTACTCAGGTGTATTCAAGGAGAATGGCCGTTCCAAAACTGAGACAGGTCTAAGGATCCAACTCAGACTAGAGAAATGAAATCATGGTAAGATCTGACTCACCTTTACATATTCAATTATTTGAACCCATTGTTGTTAGGAAAGGTGTAAGAGAATGCACTAAGCGACCACTCTATCCTTTATCTCACTATGTCTCTCTTGAGCGCCTATCACCAGCCCACTAAAAATTCATTGTGAGTTTAAACACCATTACTATCCCTAACACAGTTTTTGAGCCATTGTCAAAAAGGGAATAGAGGGATGCTATGAGGGAGGAGATGGGTGTATTAGAAAGAATAGATCATGGGAGATTGTTGATAAATCGAAAGGGAAAAACATTGTTGCTTGTAAGTGGATTTTCACACCAAAATATAAGGCTGATGGGGTCTCTTGAGAGATATAAAGCTAGATTAGTGGCCAAAGGGTACACTCAAACTTACAGGATTGACTATCAGGAGACTTTTGCTCCAGTTGCAAAAATGAATACCGTGAGAATTTTGTTATCACTACCCACATTAATTGGCAGCTCTTACAATATGCCGATAAGAATGCATTTCTCCATGGAGACTTAGATGAAGAAATCTATATGAACATTCCACCAATATTTGGGTGGGACATCGGCAACAAAGTATGCAAGTTGAGGAAGGCCCTTTATGGGTTAAAACAATCTCCTAGGGCATGGTTTGGGAGATTTTCAAAAGTCATGAGGGAGTTTGGGTATAGACAAAGCCAAGGTAACCACACTCTTTTCATTAAACATTTAGCTGCAGGGGGAGTTATTGCACTTCTAGTCTATGTAAATGACATTATAGTGACTGGAAATGATGAGAAAGAGAAGCATGAATTGAAGCGAAGTTTATTATTTTCAGAAGTCTATTTTTATTAGGGAAATAAGTTAGCAGATTCATATTCTATTTCAGTTTCTAAACACACTATTTATTCAGCTTATTTGAAGGACATTTGGATGAATAAGAATGCAGTCCAAATTTTCTTTATAAAAAGTTGATAGAAAGTTTATTAGAGATGAGTTTTCTAAGCAACAACCATTGGTCGTATTAAGGGGAAGAACTCCAACAAAAAGAGGATTTCTCCGTGAGTCATCCCTTAACTAGATCATATACAAACCATATCAAAAAATTAGGAAAAATGGACAGTTACTTAAATTGTTTATTATTGTTGGACATTTTTGAAAATATATATTAAAGTCAACACTTTGATAACATATTTATGAATATTGAATTTATAAGACTAGTTACAAGTATGTGCAAAGAAGTATCTAGAAAATATTAATCTATGCAAGTTGCTTGTATGTTTTATCATATTAACCGAATTAGTTATTTTATATGAAAATTTTATTTATACATTTGTTTTATCTTGTAGGTACAAAAAATAATTTTCAGTGCGAATCAACTTATATTGTTTAGTAATCGATAAGTCAAACGCAACCCCTTTTTTGATTTTCCTAAGTGTTATGTGAGGTGGTGGGACTTTGGTAGAAGCTATTGTTTATTAGACTATGGCATTGCTAACTGGCCTTGAAATTCATTAGATATCACTAAAATGAAATTGTTGGATCATCTTCAATTTCTCATTAGGATTGCAAGTTAATGTCCCTGCAAGAATTGATCCTTCTGAGTTTAAACCTCCTAAACACTATTGACTTGCCATAGGAAACAATTGTTTGATGGGAGAAGGTTACCCTTCATGTTGTAGCTCGTGTGGACTAGTCCTATTTATGAACCCAAAATGGGGAAAATTATGATCTTATGATTTGCATGTCTGTATTATATAGTCTTTTTGAGCTTCAGTAAATACTGGAATAATAAGATGTTATTCTATACCAAGTTATAGAACTTCACATTTTTGAGACCCCAAAATTATTTTTGATAGTCATAGGTAATATAAATTTGTCATGTTTGGTAGCTTCAGTCCATTTGGTTCTGCAAATTGGCAATTTGAGGTTATCCAAACTTATTTTATATTAAAAAAATGATTTTTTTGTAATTTTTCTCATTGTAGGTTACTGAAGTGAGCACAATGCTTGGTAGAGCCAGTAATGTCGGGTTTGGAAAGGCTATAGAAGTATTGGACACGCTTGGTAGCAGCATGACAAATTTAAATCTTAGCGGTGGTTTTACTTCAGGAGTAACAACAAAAGGGATTAAAATTTCAATTTTGGCTTTTGAAGTTGCAAACACAATTGTTAAGGGTGCCAATCTAATGCAGTCTCTTTCAAAGGAAAATATTACATATTTAAAAGAGGTAGTGCTTCACTCAGAAGGGGTGCAAAGTTTAATTTCAAGAGATATGGATGAGCTCTTGAGAATTTCAGCCGTTGATAAGAGGTAGTTCTTGCATATATTTCTTAAAAAGTTTGTCTTTTCATTTTACTTATGTAGGGTTGTTGTAGATCATTTATTGCATGGATGATAGTAATAAACGTGCTACATATTATATATAGAGATGAGCTGAAAGTTTTTAATGGAGAGGTGGTACGATTTGGTAATCGATGCAAGGATCCCCAATGGCACAACTTGGATCGCTACTTTGAAAAGTGAGTCCTATGTCATCTCATGATTGTAATATCTTTTTTATTTTTCCATTGTAATATCCTAAGGTATAATTTTCTCATTTATACTTCATGATTTTTTAGATTGGGTGTAGAAGTAACTCCTGAAAAGCAGTTGATGGAAGAAGCAAAAACTGACATGCAAGACTTAATGAATTTGGTTCAATATACGGCTGTAAGTATTTAAATGTGAATTATCCTTCATTTGTTGCTTTTAATTTTCAACGTGCATTGCCCTGTCTCATTGCCATCAATGTTCAATTTGTTGCAATTGTGTAAAGTTATTCTATATGTTGATGGAAAGTATCTAGTTATACAAAAGACCTTGAACTAAATCATATACATTTGAATTGAGAATTGCATATTAGATGGGACTTAAAGCAAGCGGGAAAGGTAGTAGTAGTTATGTCTTGACATAGACCAACTAGCACTAGATGCTTGACTTTTGTGTTGGAAGTGATTTTTAACCAATTTTTTGTGGCATCTCTATTGTTGCTATTAAAATTACATTTGCATGATTGCTGTTTCTTCTTGTACTTTAGTTGTTTAAAGTGAAAAAGATTTTGGTTGTGATGAAATATTGTAAAGATAAGTGAGGAGCAAACATCTTTATAGGCTAGTGAAAGCTTAAAAGGATGTTGACATAATTGTTTCTAGCACCTAAAACTTTTGGTTGCACCTTCATTAACAAATCTTTGGAGAACTAAAGACCTTGTTCTAGTGAGTGGAGTGAAATTTTTATTGTGTTTGGAACAAGTATCCTATTATTCTTAAAACTTTCAACATTTTATGATCTTTTAATCTATTTTGTCTTTTGTGAACAGTTGAGTCCTAAAGTTAATTCAAAGGAAACAAACTGGTGAAATGTTAGGAATCCATTTTAAATTAGTTTTACCCTGTTGATTGTCTATAAATTGCTCCTAATCCTTTTGTAGTCCCATTTCTCGCTTAGGTTTTAATTAGTTTATTCCAAACTGTTGGTATTCTTAGGCAAATTTCTCCATTATGTTGGATGTTGAAAAAAGAAAACATAATTAAAGAGAAGATGTTTTGCTAAGACTTTTAAGTGTCGTCTTTGGAGTTACATACTAGTCCACTAAGCAACTTGCGTTCTTTATTAAATTTTACTTTCTAGTTTTTATTTTTACTTGTGTGCCTTGAGTGAGAATTACAATAGAGACCATAAATAATTTTACAACCTGCCCACGAGCTTAACCTGTTTAATTTAAATAAGGGTTAATTACAAAAGAAATCCTAAACTTTTCACAATTTCTCAATTATAGCCAAAACCTTAACCCGGTGTTAGGACGTGCTAAGCCATGTCAAACGTGTTTATTTGTGAGATGCCAAGTGTTATGGATTTACAGGTCATAATATTGTAAATTTTAATTAAATATTATTAATTAAAACAATTTAAAAAATAAAAAATTCCAAACCCTAACCTGTATGTTTGTGGCCACCCATCGCTGAAGTAAGCCATTAACAAATGGGTTAGCGTAATGATGAAATCGACATAAATATATCACGAGTATATCATCGTAGACCACGAAAGTAGTTTACAATTGTGTGGATTATGGCGATTTGGTTAGTTGCGCTTACACTAACCAATTAAGAATACTATCTCTCTCTCTCTCTTTATTGTCCAACCTCATTTTCGTTGCAATTCTTGGGAAATTGAGAAATGGACAGAGACTTCAAAGGAAAATGAAAATGAAAAAAAAAGTTTAGTGAAATAAGTGAGTGGGTGATAAGCGTAGAAACTTGAAATTGATCTTAAAGCATTCCAAAGTTCTTGGGTATAAACTCCAACTGCCCATTTCAGAGCTTTGTATTTCATTTCTTATTGCTTTGTGAGGGAGAGTGAAGGTTTCAGACCCTTGTCGACTTGAATCACTATCGGAGATGGGTTGTGTGAGCTCGAAGTAGACAGTTTCAGTGATGTAGGCTGTTGAACAGTCATGCGAGCTCAACTCGAGCTTGAACTATATGGGGTCAGAGTTTTTGTGGAAATATTGACAAAAACAACAACAATAAGAAGAAAAAGGGAGAGCTCAGTTGGGAAAGTGAGTTGGGTGAGTCAAGAAGTGCGAGTTCGAATGGTGACTCGTTGAGCTTTAGCTTGAGGAATTTACACAAGTATTTAGAGGGTGAGCGGGTTGTCGTCAATTGGCTTGCTTGGCTCAATGCCGTAGTCGCCAAGGCCATTCAAGGATGGATTCCTCATAAAGCCGATGCATACAATAAATTGGAGAAGGTTGTTCAATGCATTCTTTATCAAATATTCTTAAGAAAAATAATGATTAATATCAATGAGTGGCCACAAACAGATGGGCTAGGGTTAGGAATTTTTATCATCTTTCAATTGTTTTAATTAATAATAATTAATTACAATTTACAAAATTATGACATATAAGTCCATAACACTTGGCATCTTGTGTGTCATTAAACACGTTTGACATGGCTTACTGTTTCAGTTCCGTTAATGGAGACACTAACTTCGGGTTATATTTGAGAAAAATTGAAAGTTCGGGTATTGAATTGTCACTTTTTAAAATTTGGGCTATAATTGAAAATTTGTGAAAATTTTGAGATTTTTTTTGTAATTAATCCTTTAATTAATCATTTTAGACTATTTGATTAACTTCAATGTTTCTACCTATCCTCATTTCTTACATATCATCATGTGGAAGAAGTTTGGTAAGAACGCAATCTTAAATGTTTGTTGTTAAAGAATTTGATCGAGTACATAAAAGACATTCAAACAATTTGATAAAACACATTGATAAATTGTAAATAGGGGTTGCTGAAAAATTGAATCTATAATTGGATATTAAAAAAAATATGGACATTGAAATAAAGGATAGGTCTAGGAATTACTCCTAGGGTTTGTATAATGAACTAGGAATTGAAATAAACAAAATTATTGAAATCACACCAATAGGTTTCTAAAACTCATGTGTAGATGTTAGGATTCACTCGTAGGTGTATAAGAATCACTCATAGAGAGATAAGTTTTACACTTGATAAGCAAGTTTGCTCTTCTTATTGCTTGAATGCTGAATAGAAGTGACAAAAATGACTCGAGTTGCAAAGCTTCAGGTTGGGCTTGGGCTCAGGCTCAGGCTGCCATGTGAATAAGAAAATTATGAAAACACCTAATTTCTCTTCTTTCTCTCCTTATCACTTATTGCCACCATAGTTTCACAAGACTTGAATTCACTTTCTCTTCCCCTATCCCAACATTAGATTCCCAACTGGAATCAATTTAATATTCATTTTGTATTAGAATATAAGAACCACAAATATAAAGGGAAGGGCTACCTGTTCATAGTCAACATAATCCATACTCTCTCATTTAACTTGTATGGCATTGCCTCAATGAATATCTTGACAACTGATATCTTCTTTGTGTCAGTCTTTAATTTAATGAAAATACAAAAAAATTGCATCAGACACTATAATAAAGAGATGCTTGCTTTGTATTATAATACTTGCTTTTATCTCCCTTCGGTTAAAGTAAAAGCAGACAAAAACCATAAAACTAGAAAAACTACACTATAATAATAATATATTTGTTTTATATGTATTTGGTGTTGGAAGAGGGGAAAGAAAAAGTGATTTCAACTTTTGTTATGATGGCAAGAAGTGTTGAGGAGAGGAAGAAGAGAAAATTAGGTATTTTAATGTTTGTTTTCTATTTAAAAATTATAATTTGCTGGGTGGAAATTAAAGTCCACATGTCATTCACGTGACAATGATGCTAGTTGACGTGGATGTTGGGCTAATTTTGGCAGAAGATTAAAAGTTTGAATATTTTATTGTTATTTTTTGAAGTTCGGGCTAGAATTATAAAATTCTATAAATTACGATTTTTTTGTGTGATTAACCCAATTTTAATGCATAACATATTTTTAAAAATAGTTATTATGTCTAAAAAATAAAATATTTTTATGTTAATTTCGATAAATGGAGTTATTGTATCAAATTTGAAATATTTTTGTTTTAATCATTATAGGACACTAAATCTTAATTATATAAAAATTTAGGAATTATTTTATAATTTATAAAAATAATCCAAAATAGTATTTAGCATTTACAAGTATTAATATTGTATAGTACTAGTACCAAAACTAGTACAAGTTATATTTGCAACTTTATTTGAAACTCAATCTCTATGTTAAATGCTCATGGCGACTTTCATCACGTAAGCATGGTTTTTATTTTTATTTTTATTTTTTAATTTTAATATTTGTGTTTAATTTATTTTTCAAGTTTTTCATTTTTATCAGTTAGTATCTATTTGTTTTAAATATATAACATAGGCAATAATAAACAAATAGAATAAAATAGTGGTATAATTATTGAGACCTAGCCTTATTTTTAAAATTTAAAATAAAATTATTTAATTTATTTATATTTTTAGAACATATGAAAATTTTTTAGTTTCCTAATTTATTTTTAAATCTATTTTTATTATTGACTATTAAATATTATTGACTAATAAGAATTAGAATTAATATAATTTAATTATTGAACTTGTTGATTTTAATGTCTCTAAAAGAATTTCACGAGTTGTACCTTTTAAAAGAGAAATTTTATAATGAGAGATTGGATTTTAATGATATAAAATTGAGGGACTATTTTGTAATTTTAAAATTTGTTATCCTATATTGATTAATATTAGTACTATATCGTACAAGTTTCGATATGATATTTGCAACTTTGCTACTAAGGTCAAAATAAAAATTGAAATATCCTTTCCAATTAACAAAAGATAAATTAGTCTTTTTTTAACTATATGATTCTCCAAAATTTGACCAGTCACCTTGACAATCAATCATTGTCAAACATGTCTCTTTTCCATTCCTTCGGAAATTTCTTTTTTCTAAATTGATCTTCATAAACTAACTCCTATGTCTATCTTTAACTTCTATGTCTATCTTTTGAACTTCCTCTTTCGTTGACACTTCAAATTTGCTTGTTTGTCACGTTTAACACTATGTCTATCATGCAAACATAAAATTTCCTCAACTATTGTGACAGATTTCTACTCCGTAACCTCATCTGTATTCATCCTGATTATTCATCTTGTCACATTCATACGATATAGACTAAACCTTTCTTAGCAAAAACCTTTGCTCTAGCTTGCTCCAAAAACCATAGTACTTGTTGGTTATCCTCTTCAGCTTCCTGTCTAGTTGTTTTAGCAAGCTTTTCAAATGTCTTGCAGAGCTGTGCGGGTATTTCAACTTGCTGGGCAGCTTTTTCAGTTTGTTGTTCAGGTGTTTCTACTTCTTGTTTAGTTGTTTCAGCTTGTCGTTTTTCCATCTTTCCCATCTTCACTGTCAAGTTTAGGTTGCTGGTTTGCTGTATTCTTTTTTATGGGAGTTGTCACTTGTTGAAGATGTGCTTCAATGTTTTCCATCCTCTCCAAAATTCATAAGATTAGTTAATCCCTCCCTTACTCATTGAACAATCCCGTAGACATCCTTCCACTATGTGTCACTGCTGTTGGGACAACACTTAGTACTATGCCATTTTGCTTTGCGTAGACATTATTGGACCTAAGCTCTACAACTAAATTGGTGTGGGACGGATAGAAGACATTGTAACAATTTGATAAAAACATGTCTAAACTGAAAATAGGGGCTCTTGAAATATTGAATTTAGGGCTGGAAATTAGAAAAATAAGGGAATGGGATAGAGGATAGATCTAAGAGTTTCCTAAGTTTCTGTATCAAGAATTAAAAATCACACCAAAGAATTGAAATAAACAAAATTGTTTGAATCAGACCAATAGTTTTCTAGAGCTTGCTTATAGACTTTAGGAATCACTCCCAAGTATTTAAGAATCATTCTTAGAAAAGTTATAACACTTAGATAATAATTCTTTTCTTATTATTTGAATATTAAATCTTGAAATCCTAATACTAATGGAGTAAGAAAACCTAATGAACTTACAAAATAAGAACATCGTCCTATTTAATAAGGATTCTTATTATTCCCTAATGAACTTGAATCTCTACAATGAGAAGGACAACATAAAAAATAGAAATATTTTCCTTTTCTAGCTATAATAGAACTGGGGAATTAGAACTTTGGTGAAGTAATTATATTATCAAGTGTATGCTTTCAATAGATTCTAAACTTTACTATTTTCCTTGTTTGGATTTATTGGCCCTAGCTGTTAAATGCTGCAATTAGTAGAATTTACTGTTGATTTTGGATGGATGATGTGATTTACTGACACCGAGTTTCATCAAAAGAATTGGAATATGCTGACATTTTGTGAAACAATCCTATATCATATCTAAGGTGCCATTGCACTGATTAATCTATTAATTATTATCAGTCCTTAAAAAATGCACTGATATCTAAGTAATACAAAGAAATATAGCAGTAACGCTACTTTTTATGACAAACTGTGTCAATTACATAGGATCCTCTTAAAAATAGATAAATCTTGTTTCCTCTTTTTTTGGTTGCAGGAATTATATCATGAAATGCATGCTTTGGACAGATTTGAACAAGATTACAAGCGGAAGCTTGAAGAAGATGATGGTTCCAATGTTGCACAAAGAGGTAGGTTTATGGCTTGATTTAGTTTCCACATTGTTGTTTCCTGATGGTTCTGCTAATTATAAATGTTCCTTCTATTTATACATATTTTTATAATCATTAGCTTGTTATGGGTATTTTTGTTTTACTTAAAAATAACCATAAGGAAGAAGATTGATGCTTTTTTTTCTTCTCTCAATTTCTAATGATAATCTTAAAAATAAGTCTGATGCATAGGCCTTCAATTTGTTTTTTTCAGATTTAAATTTATGTAATGGCTCTTCTATTTACTAGCTGTCTGATACTTCCTTGGTTCAAATTTGAAGAATTAAAAAATGTTAATACATGTAGCAAATATTATGAATGACTTTGAATGGGGTTGGTTTTGAAATTTGTATGGTAAAAGTCTGAAATTGTGATCTTCCTTCTGAAAAAGTTTAGGTTTGACTTATTTTAAAGCATGTATTTATCTTATTAGGATGATCTAGATATGGGTACATGAACTTCTTGAGCTGCGATGCATGGAATGTTGGGCGTATAGAGGTGTTGGTAAATTAGAAAAACTGATATCTAGTAGATAATGATCCCAATAAAATAGGGAAATCTTATCCTAGATTCAGGATAAGATAAATCAGCACCTAAGTAGTTAAGATGTTGCAGATCAGTAGAGATAAGTAGTTAGAATACTGATTATATACTAGCTGTATTTTAGTTAGGATACTGATTCTATATTGGCTGTATTTTTCCTATTTAAGATGCATCAGTCAAGGAATAAAATCACAGAACTTGAGTTCTAGTTTTCCTATTCAGTTCTGTCAACATGGTATCAGAGCAGGGGTAACTAGCTTCTGTTTTCTCATCGGTCTTTGTTTGAAGTTCTGCCCAGATTGCAGAACCTCACGCTTCTCTTACTGGCGACCCACCACCTGATGTCTGGCCATCAAAATCCTTGCATGTGAGTCTAGAGCTTTTAGCTTTCCTTCCACCCATTGACACATCCAGGCGCTTGTGGCAATGTCTTTACCTTCGACCAAGTTCTCCAGCATCGCATCCTATCCTCCGGTGATCTTAAAGGCCTGGTTTTTTAGACCACTGCTGCCCTCCTCCTGCAACTGCTATCCTAATCTGTTCTCCGCTGCTGTTGTCCTCTAGTGTTTTGTTTTTCAAGTTTGTGATTTTGGCACAGGTGGGATTTTTGTTAATTCCTGTTAGTTTTGGTGTTGAGCTGTCACTTTTTGTTCTCTGTTAGATCATGAATTTCAAAGAACCCATGGTGGGTTCTGGTTCGACTTATTCAGATGGCGGTAGTGGGCTGACTTCAGGAGGAGGAATTAGCATACCTGCACTGATTTCTGTCTCGGAAAACTCTCTCGAAATGTGCTTTCATAAGCTGAGTGGCAAAAACTACCTTGAATGGTCCCAGTTTATACATTGAGTGATCGATGGCAAGGGAAAACTAAGATATTTAAACGGTGAGGTCAAACAACTAGCTGCAAACAACCCTTGATATCGACAGTGGCATTCGAAAAACTCAATGGTTACTACATGGTTGATCAATTCTGTGGAGTTAGCTATTGGGGAGCCCTTCATGGTCATGCCAACAACTCGTGATATTTGGGAAGCAGTTAGGGAAACATATGCAGATTTGGACAACGACTCACAATTATTTGAATTAAACACTAGAATGTGGAAAATGCAGCAAAGTGTGAGGAACGGAACAACATATTATAATGAAGTGATGTCTGTATGATAGGAATTAGATTTGTTTGATGAAGAAAACTAGGTAAATCCAAGTGACAACGCTCAGTACAAGAAGAAAGTTGAAAGATGATGCATATTTGTCTTCTTGGCTGGACTGAATAGAGACTTGGATGAAGTTAGAGGCCATATTTTAAGGAGAAATCTTCTACCGACCATAAGAGAAGTCTTCTCATAGGTAAGGAGAGAAGTAAGAAGACAAGTGATGATGAAGAATGCTGGTGAAACTAGAATAGAGAGTGAAGGCTCAACACTTGTGACTCGAGGAGTTGACTGGTAAGAAAAAAGACGTAGTGGAAAACAGAAGCCTTGGTGTGACCATTATAAAAAATCGTGGCATACTAGGGAAACCTGCTGGAAGCTGAACAGAAAACTAGCTATGTGGAAAAAGAAATCATGCAATGACAAAGAGAGGGGGAGAGGTCATAGCATTCTAAGTGAGCAATTCTGATTCAGGGCAGCAATCATCATCAGAATCTCTTACTTTCATTAAGGAATAGATAGAAGATCTACACCAAAATTTTAAATCTCAAAATAATCCTAATTCGTTATGTTCTCTAGCTCATTCAGGTAATACTTTCCATATGTCTTTGGCCTGTACCAACACTAATGCTCCCTAGATATTAGATTTGGGTGTCATAGATCACATGATTGTTATGTCACATTTTTTGCATCATATACTCCATATGCAGGAAATCAAAAGGTCAAAACTGTTAATGGTTCCCTTGCTTCCATTGTTGGAAAGGAACAGTGTTATCTCTCCTTCCTTAAAACTCAAAGATGTCCTTCATGTTCCTAACCTATCATATAGCCTCTTGTCCGTGAGCAAGCTTACTCTTAATTATAATTGTCAACCAATTTTTTGGTCTTATCATTGTGAATTTTAGGATTTAACCTCTGAGAAGATGATTGGGGATGCTAAATAGAATAGTGTCCTCTATGTTTTTCACAAAGGACGGACCTTTGGAAGTCAAGACTAACAAACTTGTTTCAATTCTACTTTAGTTTCTAGTAATAATGAAGTCATGTTATGGCATTGTCGACTAGGATATCCATGTTTTCACTATTTAAAGCATTTGTTTCCGAAGTTATTCCTAAATAAAAACCCTTCAATGTTTCTGTGTGAGTCTTGTGAATTAGCAAAACATCATCTGGCATTTTTCCCACCATAACCTTACAAAACTTAACAACCATTTACCATGATCCATAGTGATGTTTGGGGCCCTTCTAGAGTTGCTACATTGTCTAGGAAATGTTGGTTTATACATTTATTGATGATCATACTAGGGTTACTTGGGTCTTTCTCCTAAAAGAAAAATCTGATGCTGAAAGAGTCTTTAAAAACTTTTATAACATGATTCAAACACAATTTCGGAGTAAGATTAAAATATTTCGAAGTGATAATGGGAAAGAATTCTTTAACAATATGTTGGGAAATTTTTTTTGCTGACAAAGGAATAGCTCATCAGAGCCCTTGTAATAATACACCACAACAGAAGGAGGTGGCTGAGGGAAAAAACAAACACTAGCAACCTAGTTGGAAGCAGTTCTAATAGCAACCTAGTTGGAAGCAGTTCTAATAGCAACCTAGTTGATAAATAGATTACCTACTCGGATCTTTAACTACCAAACACCAATTCTAGTTTTTACTAAGTATTTTCCAACTACTAGATTCATCATAAACATTCCCCTGAAAATTTTTGGTAGCTTGACTTTTGTTCAAAATCATGATTCCAAACTTTCAAAACTAGATCCTAGAGCACATAAATGCATATTTGTATGTTATCCCACTAATCAAAGGGGGTACAAATGTTTTGATCCAATTTCAAAAAGGTTGTTTGTGTCTATGAATATTGCTTTGAACAAAATATTAGTGACGATGAGTTCTTAGATGGTTCGAATCTCAAGTTTGAATTTATTCAAAGTGATATCTCTCATGATCATTCACAAAAGGACAACACAAGTTTATTAGAACCAAATGAAGTAAATATTGACAATGATGGATCGGTTAATAACCAACCTGTGACAATGCCATCACAAAATGATAGTACTGGAAACATGAAGATAGATGAGAAATGGTACAAAGGTTTTGTATATTCAAAGGAACATCTAGCACAAAAACGGAAGGCCAACATTTCGCAATATCCTCATGAGTCTACCCAAAGGTCGGATCAAGAAAATTATGATGTTTCCACAAATGTCCATGTTCCTAAAAGTATTCATGTAAGTGATTCTAAGCTAAACTCTTCTTCTCAAATTGATCTCCCTATAGCTCTTAGGAAAGATATTAGGTCTTGTACACAACATCCTCTCTCCATCTTTGTGTCTTACAAAAATATTTCACCCATGTATTATACCTTTATTTCACAAGCATCTAGTATTCCTATTCCTAACAGTATTTAGGAGGCTCTTAAAGTTCCCGAGTGGAAAGAAGCTGTTCTTGAAGAGATGAAAGCCTTGGACAAAAATGCAACCTGGGAAGAAATCAATCTACCAAATGGAAAAAAAGGTTGTTGGGTGTAAATGGGTATTTACTCTAAAATTCAATTATGATGGATCTTTAGAGAGGTATAAGGCTCAACTCGTTGCTAAAGGCTTTTCTCAGACATATAACATAGATTATTATGAGACTTTTTCATCAGTGGCAAAATTAAACACGATTCGAGTCCTCCTTTCAATTGTTGTTAATCTTGATTGGCCTTTAAATTAGTTAGATGTAAAAAATGCTTTCTTGAATGGAGATCTAGATAAAATGTATATGGAGCCTCCCCCAGGATTCTCTAAAATGTTTGGAGCCAAGGTATGAAAATTTTAAAAATCCTTGTATTGTCTTAAGCAGTCTCCTAGAGCCTGGTTTGAAAGACTCACAAAGTTTGTTAAAGTTCATGGCCTGGTTGGGAAGATTAATCCGTTGGGGCTTGGCCCAAGGTTTGTGGCTAGGCCCGAGACCCAGGGGTGAGCCTCTGAAACCCAACCCATTTTTTTTTAATTTTAATTTTAAATTTAGTTTTTTTTAATTTTAACATAAAATGGTTAGATGGAATTTTTATTTTATAATTATTTTAACAGCTTATTTATGATGATATTGAACGAAATATAAGTACTTTACTAAATGTTATACCCCTTAATTAGTTACAAATATAAAAAAGTAAATATTAAAATAAACATGATGATTTCTTATAAACAGAACTCAAGTTAATTTCTGTTATGAAATTAATAGGTAACTAGGAGTGATTTTTGATCAAATGATTGATAAATGTGGTTTATGATAAAAGGCAAAAGTTACTAAATTAAGATTTTTAATTTTCGCGATCTAAACTTACTTTGAGCTCACTAACAAAGTCTTTAATTTAGCTGCTATACGTCATGTCTAATACATTATACATGATTCCAAGTACTATAACTAATAAAATAAGATAAATATATAAATTATCTCATTATTACTAAAAAAATTTGTAAATATATGTTATTTTTATATCAAAAAATTATAATTATTATTTTTAATTATATATCAAATAAAAATTTTAATGCATGTAATAATTAATAAACTATTAATCTATAGAAATTTTAAATTTAAATGACATATTTAAATCAAATAATTATTAAATGTTTGATAGGGCCTAGCTCGTTGACCATTGGCCTGGTTAGGCCGAACAGATTTTGCCACCTCTAGTCAAGGTTATTGTCAAGTACAATCTGATCATACTTTGTTCACTATGAGATCCATCAAAGACAAATTCCAGTTCCGATTGTCTATGTGGATGATATAATTTTACCTGGAGATGATATAGAAGAAATGAGGAAGTCTAGCCAAGGTGTTCAAAATTAAGCACTTGGGTCAGCTAAGATATTTTCTTGGGATTGAAGTAGCAAGATCAAAAAAGGGAATTGTGGTTTCATAGCGGAAGTATATTTTAGATCTCTTAAAGAAGACTGGAATTAGTCGATGCAAGCCTTTAGACACTCCATTAGAGTCTAATGTCAAAGTTGGAGATGTTAAAGGTGGAATCCCAATCGATATAGGAAGGTACTAGAGATTGGTAGGGAGACTGATCTACTTGTCTCATACACGACCTAATATTGCCTTTGCTATAAGTATGGTTAGTCAGTTTATGCATTCCCTATACGAGGAGCATCTAGAAGTTGTGTACAAAATCCTATGATATTTAAAGGGCACTCCCGAAAAGGGCCTTTGTTTATAAAAAAAAGATGGAGTGGCAGAGGTTTATACTGATGCAGACTGGTAGGATCAACTACTGATAAAATATCGACGTTTGGATATTGTACATTCCTTTGGGGCAACTTAGTCACATAGAGATGCCAGAAACAAAGTGTAGCTGCGAGAAGCAATGCTAAAACAAAATTTAGATCAATGACTCAAGGTATATGTGAAGTTCTATGACTACAAAGAGTTCTGGAAGATCTTAAAAGTCCAATAAGCTTTCCTGTGAGATTGTATTGTGACAATAAGGTAGTCATAAGTATTGCCCATAACCCAGTACTTCATGATAGGACAAAACACTTTGAGATTGATAAGCCCTTCATTAAGGAAAAACTTGAAGTAGGAATAATCTGTACTCCACTCATTCCAGCCACACAACAAGTTACAGACATATTCACTAAAAGGTTGTTAAGACAACCATTTGAACGTGAAGTTAGCAAGTTGGGCATGATAGACATATTTGCACCAACTTGAGGGAGAGTGTTGGTAAATTAGGAAAACTGATATCTAGTAGATAATGATCTTATTGAAATAGGAAAATCTTATCCTAGATTCAAGATAAGATAAATCAACACCTAGATGTTGCATATTAGTACAGATAAATAGCTAGAATATTGATTATGTAGTGGTTGCATATTAGTTATGATACCGATTCCATATTGGCTGTATTTTTCCTATTTAAGATGCATCAATCAAGGAATAAAATCATAGAACTTGAGTTTTAGTTTTTCTGTTTAGTTTTGTCAACAAGAGGTTTCTACTGGCAACAGCAATTTGTAAGCCACCTTGCCTACCCTTTCGATAACTTCATAAGCACAATAATATATTGGGGAGAGTTTGTGATTGACTCTCTTCGGCTAGGTTTGTTGCTTATAAGGTTATCATTTGAGTGCCTAATTTCCTTGAACTCTTGTTCAGTTCTCTTCTTTTTAGTTTGTTGCTTTGTTCTGTGTTGAGCCCTTCTTAAATGGAACTCTGTTATTGCAAAAACTCTCACTTTCCCTCAGAATCTATCCACAACCATAATTTTTGAATCTCTTGCCAATAATTGTACAAAACTCAACTGGATTGAATTAATAGTTGTGGATAGTTCATATTGTACCACCACTCAGTTAGCAGAATCCACTCAAACCATTTGTGAGCAGCATCATTGTAGAAGCATCTAAGATATGTTTTGAGGATTTTGTTAATAACTTCAGTTTGGCCTTCATGTTTGGGGTGATAAGCTATGTAAAAGTTCAAGTTGACCACTTATGTGGTCAAGATATGTATTATCTCATAATATTAAAATCTGATTGTAATCAGATTCTATAGATTAGATATCAGTATCTTAGAGATATTCTAGGACTATCTTCTTGTATCTGTATAGATTATCTAGCCTATTCTGTACTCCTATCTGTGTATATATTTACTACATTCACTAAGTAATGAAAAAAGAGAAAATCATCTCTTATTCACATGGTATCAGAGCTACGTGAAAAAGGTAGGAAAATAGTCAAGAAATGACGGCAAACCCAAACTAGACGGGAGGTCAGTCATCAATGACCTTTGGTTTTGAAGGAGTTTCAGTTGTTATTGTCTTTGACAAACTGAATGGAACAAACTATCGGGAGTGGGCTCAAGCTATGAAACTCGCCATTGGAGGACGCGGGAAGTTGAGCTTTATTGTCGGAGATGGGAACGTTCCAAACCCAACAAACTCACAAGCTGCTCGATAGTGGGAGATATATAACTCCATGGTCTCATCATGACTTATCAACGCCATGATACCACCGATCAAACACACCTTTATGTTTCTACCTAAGAAGTACGGATACGGAAACGAACACGTGACACGACACGACACGACACGGACACGGACACGGACACGGGGACATATCAACTTCTAAAATTTGGTGGACACGGACACGGCATATATATATATATATGTTATAAACTTTAGAATTAAGAAAAAAATTCAGACCTTTTGATAGAATTTCTACTCTGACAGCAGGTGCAAAGAAGTTGCTGTGATGTACAACCAAAAAATTGAAAAGGAGAGTCTTTGAATTTTTTGTTGGGCTTAACAAAAAATTGGATGATGTTCGTGGAAGAATCCTAAGTAGAGTGTCTCTACCTACAGCTAAAGAAGTTTTTTCTGAAGTTAGGAGGAAAGCAACAAGGAGGAAAGTCATGCTAAAAGAGGAGCCAAAAGAAGAACAAAATGTATCTTCAGTACCCACTAATAAAGCTTCTGCACTGAGGTCCCGTGGTGAATCCAGTAAGAAGGGTCATAAGAAGTGGTGTGATAATTGTAAACAAAGTGGTCACACCAAAGACATGTTGGACATCCATGGAAAGCCTCCAGACTGGAAACCCAGAAAAGGGAAAAAAATCGAGGCTACCAAGTATCTAGTGAAGGGGGAACAGAAAAATCTGAAGATAGTCAAAAACAACAAGGAGGTGAACTGAATATTTCACTAGGGAAACTATTGGAAGTAATAAAGAATCTCCAAAATGACAGCAGCCAACAGAAGGCAAGCATGGTTGCTAATGCTACTATGAGAGGTAATATCATAAAAGCTTTTTTTTTCTTCATGCGGTAGGAAGAAATGGATAGTTGATTCTGGAGCATCAGACCATATGATAGATGATTATAACTTGTTTCATTCATATTTACCTTATGCTGGACATGAAAAGGTTAAGGTAGCAAATGGTGATTCTTCTTCAGTTGCAAGAAACTTAGATATCAAAGTAACATATTCTAT
>JAOQMK010000003.1:19211031-19239804 GCA_027564415.1 Erythroxylum macrophyllum
TTGATTCGATTGTCGACGATTTTTTCTAGGGCTTCAGCAGAGTGCCGATCGGCCATCATACCAATCTGCCGAGTGGGGGTTTGCTGCAGTTTTGACTGTAAGATTTGGCGAATCAATAGATCGATCGCTTTTTCTATTTGTCGTTGGGTGAAGGAGACTTGTTGTGGTGCAAGGGGCGAAGTGGTTCCGGCGTTGTCCTCCAGGGCTGCTTTCTGTGCTTCTTGATCTCGGTTTTGAGGTTGTGGTTGATCATTCGGGTGTGAGGATTGAGTGCGGGAATCGTGATGTGGTGGCGGGAGAGTGACGAGTAACTGCAAACTCATTCGTTGCAGCACAAGTGCCGTGACGGCGGCTATATCAGGATTGGCTGCTGCCGCCTGACTGACCTGTGTGTTTCTGAACGTGGTGCCCTGATGTCGGGCCCCACGATGGGCGCCAACTAGTTCTGCCTGAATTTGATGGGGCTGGACGTTGCTGCTTGGATCCATGATCCTGACTGACTTCAGCTAAAGGACACCTGCAAAACAAATAAAGGCACACCAGGGTTGACTCCCGGAAGGCCCCTTCGACACTTAAGTCAGTCTTTTTGTGAGGGTTTTGGTGGCTAAGAATTAAGAGAGTATGAGAGTTCTGAAATCGTACCTTTTTTCTGATGAGGTAATGAGTTTATATAGTAAATACCTGTAAGAATTAGGTTAACGTCGAGGAACGGGGGCGTCATTCTGAGTTTGGGCTTGGGCCTAGCACGACCGACCCAACCACCTAGTAATGCAAGATTTATTTAATTTTTCAAAAAAAATCCGATTTAGGCTAATTAATCCAAACTTTGATGTAATTGATCTCATATTTATGCTAATCATGTGGCTGTTAAGAGTATAAAACACTTGCAAAACATCGTTTCTAAAATATTTCTCAATAACTTGTGTCAAGGCGATTACACTAACAATTCTCTAAACAGATTTCTTAACACAACGAAAATGACGCAGCCTATCAAACTCGAAGCATTACCAAAATTAAGTGCCTTGTAATTTTGACTAATAATTTTAAATTACAATCCATACCCTATGCAGAAAGTTGTGATCGCTGTTTTATAGATGAAGTGAATAAGTTGATGGTTATATGTCTTAATCTAAAGGAGGAGTAATACATCTTTCGTGGCAGACATTAAAACTCATTGTCTGATCTGAAATTCTTATTCCCTTATTTTGTTGTCAACATGCACTCTATTACTTCAATACTGGGCTTCGCAAACCGAACCAGCACAGAGACAGATAGCAAGTAGTTGCACTGTCAAAACGGCATGCACAAGCGGCTCTGGTTGGTTCATTACCTTTTTAAGCATCGTTAGGACTACATTTTTCCTCGATAACGCATTACAAAAGCCACATTACTTTAAGGCTTGGATATGGCAGACCTATTCTCCCATAAACTTGCTAAAAATTGCCAACTAATGGGGATACTATATTACTGTCATTACTAGTCTATATACACAGTAGAATATAACTGGCTGAAAAATACAAGGGACTACAGATGAGGGGAAAAAAAATTATGATGAGTCATTCAGGCAAAACTGCATGGGACCCTTCCTGCTTTTGGGACTTTGAATCAGAAGAATCATCATCACTGATGCCGCAAAATTCGCAAGCGTCGGAGCATTTCTTCGAACACCAACTATCCGGCACGCTTAAGAAGTGGGTAGCCATAAACTTTCTGAACCTTTTTTTGTACTCTTTTGGAGAAATGACAGTGGGTAAAGTATTCTTGGGGACAACAAGAGAAGACTTGACCCATGTTTCCAGTTGTTTGTCCCAGGTATACTGCCGAAGATAATCAATAATTCCACATACAAGCTCTCTTCGTTGCACATCTACCCCAACAAGCAAAGAATAATCCATCACATTGATTGACTACAGAGAAACCAACAAATGAGTCAGTTCAAACGCTTGATTTGGCAACTTCAAAATTAACACGAGAAGCATTTTCTGAAACTGCAAGCAAAATCAAAATTTTAAACTTCAAGCCAAAGAGAAGTAAAAATTAAGGGCACACTAATGCCAAAATGCAATATGGAGAGAGTTAAAGTTCCATAGTAATTGGAATAGTTTAGTCTTTCGCTAGAAAGAATTGAGAAGAAACTCACATTAAGGAAATTTGTATCGTTCCAAAAAGCACGTTCCAAGAACTGCTTTGATTGATTACTAACATAGAGTGGAGAAGAATTCATGTCATTGACAAAGTTCTGATCAAGAAGAACATCACCAGAATCACCAGCTGAATTATATCGTGCATGTAAGGCACCCTTGAGATCATATTGCCGAGTAATGTTTCTTCCAAATGTGAGATTCTCCATAACCATCAAATCATGCTTGATTTCTTTCCCACTTTTTGTCTGTCTAATGATTACCTACAGAATTATAGCATGATACATTTAGAATTGATCACAGGGTCATTAGATCAGTAAATTTGCATAACCAAAATATCATACCTGATAAATTCCAAGAACTTTGGCAAGACAAGTTTGGTTTCCCAACTCAAATGATTCATTCATGTACTTGAAGTAATGTGGAGCAAACTTCACAAAAGATTCAAATTCTGTCTTCTTAATTTCCTTTATAATGAATCTTTCATCCAATGTCTTGGAAAAAAAGGATTTGCTCTTTCCACCTTTAGCATCCCAATTCTTACAGCGACTAAGAGAAGCAATATAATCAAACTCAGATGGGCAGCATCGATTTCGTAAGTCCCAGAACTTTTTGGCATAAAGACAAATTACCGAGTATTTACTCTTTCCAAGTGATCTTGCAACCCCAAGACGGCCCTCAGGGCTGAGATTTTCTGGTGAAAGCAGAGATTCCAATAGATTTAACCCATCAAAGCTGGACAAGTGTGACTCTTCTGAAGATATGCTTACAGTAGGGTGGACTGAGTCTGAATCAGAAGAACCAGGGGAAGACCATTGTGGTGAAATAACAGTAGGGACTCGAGTCAAAATATGTGCACCCTCAACTGACTTTGTTGGCATCCCACCTCTCCTACTATCCTCATTGGAAGTTTCTGTCAAAATTGGAAGATCATTTAAAAATGCTAGCGCACATGCAATTATACTGGAGAGCTCGCCATCATAATCCCTAACAATATAATCATCAATGCCTAATGGGATGTGCAGCCTAGAGCCTTCCTCACTAATCAATTGATAGGCATCAGATATATAGCTACTGGTCGACTCAAATTTGGGATTGAAACCTCTCTGAAGATCCTTCATATACATCTGTCGAATTTCTGAAAATGGCATCCAGAACCATCCATCTGTGTTTTCTAAGCTCGACACTGAATAGAGTGGAGATGTACTTTTAGATCCCCCCAAAACAACAATAGAATCACAATTGGTGCTGTCTGTAGAGATTGGAATTGATCTCTCAACTTGTGCAGAACCAGACTGATCAATGTTCCCTGCTAGATACATACTATCACCACTGTGAGGATGAGCAGAACTGTCAGGATCCACAGAAGATAAAGCATAAGGAATATCTTGCATCAAAGACTCTTCGAGAGAAGCATCAACCATAATTCCTTTCTTTGACAATTGATTTACGTCAGAATATGCATGTATAGCACCTTTCAAGTCATCAATACTATGAGAAGCTTTACCAATTCTGTACATAGTTTCGTTCCCCCCATTTTTTCCATCACCAGCACCGTTCAACTTTGACTTAAACTGGTCTGGAACAGTTTTCACAGTGGAAATAGTTCCCACAACAGAAGGATCAGGTGACATAAGTGAACCTAGCCGCTGTTCCCAGACGAATGATTCAAGAAGCAGCTCCCACAATAACCAATTAAGTCTAAGAAACTTATATTCAGCTTCGTCTGTGTTCCCGTTCTTCGCAACAATTTTGTGAATACTCACCTGGTTTTCCAAGCCAAAGAAAGACAAAATGAGAAGAAGTACTTGTTGCATCTGGCGTGGAACACAAAGGTAGAAGACAATAAAATATAGATACCAAGAATGGCTGAAACAAAACATTGCATAACATCATCAATGTATGAGCAGGAAAGTAAGTTCCTCAGATGACAGAGGTAAAAAACAAAAAACAAAAACCCCAATCCAACAAAATAAAGAAAATCCCACTTTCCCTAAAATTCTTTTATCTCCTTATCAGCTTAATCAATATTTTTCTGGATTACTAATGCAAGAAATCATGTACAAGATAAGTACTAGATTCCAGAGTGCATAAACTTTCATATCTCTTTTCATTCAGTCCACGTGAATTGCCTTCTCCATATGTACTGATATGCAGTCAACACGCTAAGGAAATATAGGTAACTAACAAAGAAAACAAACCTCAAACTCTGAGTGTTCCTGATTTAACATTTCCTCAATATCAGCAAATTTTTTCATTGAACCTCGAAGGTTCAGAGTTGAGCCAGAAAATTGAGATCTTAAATTCTTAAGGGCATCTGCAATCCCCTGGAAAATTGCAGAACCTTTCTTGTGCACCTTGAAGAAAAAAGTGTAACCATTAATCTCAAGTATCCGAGAAAATATAAAGCAGAGGAAAAAATCAACCACAGCCTAAAGAAAAATTCCATCTTCGCTGAAGACATGAAAAAAAATGCGTAAGATCAAAGAGACATACAGCGTCATAATCTTCCATGAGAGTTTTGTGTCTAATTGAATGGTCGAACTCAAGCTTCCCAGGTGGCATAGACACAGAATATGTAGTAACTGGAGAGTATCTGAACATTGCTACCATTGGGCCCAATCTGAAAACAATTAAAATATTTTCCATTAGGACCAGAGGGTACAAGTAACTCCACAAACCAGTATAACAAACATAAAAATAGAAGAAATGCAGGAAAGAATTAACTTTGTACATGTTAGCACCCATCCTAGTAACCGGCACACTAGTACTGATCAGCATACTAGTCCATAGGGGTATGATGGGGAAGGGAACAAATACAAATGCCACATAGGCTAGTGGCTAAGAGTTAGTTACGGAGAAAGAGAGGGAATGAGAAGGTATAGAGTATATATATAGGATTTGGTATAGGAGGGAGGGGAGATATTCTGGATTATTGTGGAAAATACATCTATTGTATTGGCCTGGGAATTATATTTCCAGGAGGAGGAGCTTTGCTCCAATAGTATTCTATCTATTTGTATCGATATATCATCAATACAAGCAATCTCTTTAGAGGTTCCTATCAAATTGGTGCTTTCATTGAGAGAAGAATCTCAAGAAAGAAGGGAGTGTATGCACACAAGAATGGAGGCAAGAGTGTCGGCAGTAGAAGCTTCTCTTAAGAGGCAGGAGTCATCTCTCTCAGCACAAGAGAGCATGATCAAGTCGCATGACACCACCTTGAAGGAGCTTCAATCGCAGTTGAGCTCCTTGATGGCCAGCGTCGTCGGAGATGAAGGATGGGTTTCACGCTTTGATGGCTAGGCACACGCAGAAACAAAAGGTGGGTGTAGACGACGAACCTTCGGCATTCACTCACAATGCGTCATCGTCAGCAGGGGGCGATAAACCCACACAATCGTCGGCGGTCACCGCCGGCTACGACAAGCATATGGGTGGTCAGACGAGAGCCGGGCATCGCCGACCTAATGACAACGTTTCTCGGGAAGCCACCAAACGTGCATGGGAGGAGTACCGGAATGTCGCCCGTCGGGTCGATCTTCCAGCCTTTCACGGGGTCGACCCATTTGCTTGGGTCACGAGAGCCGAGTCCTATTTTCTGGTTCATGCCATACCTCCTGAGCTTCATATACCGATGGTCCAAATATGCATGGAGGGGTCAACGCTCTACTGGTTCTCGAATTTACGAGAGTTAGACCCATGTATGACTTGGGAGAGGTTTAAGCGTTCTTTGTTCGATTGATATGGAGGTAGGGATGAGGGCGACCCGATTGAGCAATTAAAATCAATCGTACAGAAGGGTTCAGTCGATGACTATATCAACGACTTCGAAAGGGTGGCATCGCAGATCGGTCACTTCCTGGAAGGGTGGTATATGAGCTGCTTTCTAAGGGGACTACGAGAAGAAGTAAGAAACAGAGTTCGCACTCACGATCCCCCAACCCGAACTCGATTAATATCTATCGCAAGGAAGGTTGAAAGGGAATTAATTGGTGAGGGAGTGATTCGGCTAGGAGAAAGGAGAAGAAACACTGAGGGCCTTCATGCGATTCCTGGGCACCGAACAGGAGACACCCACACGTATCGTCCAGATCAGCCGAACCATGCAGTGGGAAATATTAAAAATGAAATGAGGGAGCTACCCCATAAACAGAGAGACCCCACCACCGACAATCACCGAACAGTGAATCCAAAAGGGAGAGGCACGCGTCACTTGACTTACAATCAGCTTATGGAAAGGAGGATAAAGGGCTTATGCTGTAAATGTGGGCAAGCTTTCGGCCCACTCCACCGATGCCCAGACAAAGAATATAGGTTAATTATATGGGAGGGTGATGACGTAGACGAGGGAGGAAGTCACCGAGAAGCACCAGAGGTAGAGGATCAACAACAAGAATGGGAGTTAGCGTGCAATTCTATGGAGTTCATGGAGTTGGGGAGCAATCAATCCTCACCCCCGAAGTCGATGGTCTTAATAGGTACGTTAAACGAATTTCCAATTGCTATAATGGTTGATAGTGGAGCTAGCCACAACCTTGTATCCCGAAGACTGGTTCAAGCTATGGGAATCACTGTCACTCCAACCAGTACTTTCGGTGTGAGGTTAGGGAATGGACACCGAGTTTTCTCTCAAGGTGTTTGCAAGGTGATTAAACCGGAGTTGAATGGAGAAGAGTTTATTGTGGACGCATATGTATTTGACACTGGGGGGCCAGATCTAATTTTGGGTGTTGCTTGGCTAGAAACACTAGGGGTGGTGAGAGTTGACTGGAAGAGAATGTACATGTCATTTGATCGGAATGGAATAGAGAGTACCCTGCAGGGAATCAATATACATACTGCTTCTTCCCATGTACTGCAACAAATTTCGAAGCATCAAGAGCTGGAAATTGAAGGATTGTTGTGGGCTAGGATCGGAAGAACTCAACCTGACAAGATGGGAACCTTGAATGAGGGTCAAAAAGATGATTTGCGGGCTGTTTTATTCAGTGGCTTGTTCTTTGGGGAGGCACACCAACAGAAGAAGGTTGATGGCCTAAGGGCAGAAGACACTGCTTGGGGAAAGGAATGGGACTTTAAATCAGAATTCATCTTGGATGCAACTGCAGCAGCTAGTAAAGTTGTTGTCATCCACCTTGAGGACAAGGTGCCTTTTGAGGAGGAAGGAATTGTTAGCACCCATCCTAGTAACCGGCACACTAGTACTGATCAGCATCCTAGTCCATAGGGGTATGATGGGGAGGGGAACAAATACAAATGTCACATAGGCTAGTGGCTAAGAGTTCGTTACGAAGAGAGAGAGGGAATGAGAAGGTATAGAGTATATATATAGGATTTGGTATAGGAGGGAGGGGAGATATTCTGGATTATTGTGGAAAATACATCTATTGTATTGGCCTGGGAATTATATTTCCAGGAGGAGGAGCTTTGCTCCAATAGTATTCTATCTATTTGTATCGATATATCATCAATACAAGCAATCTCTTTAGAGGTTCCTATCAGTACAAATGCAAAGTTCCAATGTATAAGTATTTTACTGCATAAGAATAGCATTCTACCCAATTCTCAAGAAAGAACCAATCCTCTCCTCAAGTTGGCAATTATGCTATAATCACTGACCCATTTTTGCTAGTGAAACCCTCTTCTGAGACATTAAAGACCCGGTCTTGAGCATAGTGAGTATTTTATTTTTTTCCTACTTTTCTATCTTGTTGAATTTATCTTTGGTTGCAATCTCATATAAGATTATGAATTTAACTTGTACCAAGAAATTAACTATAGCCTTGTTCCATACCCAAAATGGTAGATAAAGTCTCGCCCCAGTAAATGTCCACAACTTGATAGTCTATCAAATGAAGGGCGATGAGAAAAACTCAGTTCCAAGAACTTTCCGAAAGACAAACAGCATGCAGCACTGGAAATGAGAACTCTCTTCGTAGATTTTGGGGCTCCATTCTCATGTTTACATTTACTACAGCAACTCCACATCCAAAGCTTTCCTTCTGCTTCTCCAGGCAAAGACTTCTGAAGACGTTTAACCCGTATTGTCAGCTGCTTATTATGATGTGCATAATAGTAAAAGTGAGCTTCTGGCAGTTCACCACAAGTACTGCACTGACCTCTCTGCAAAACATAGCAGTTTTTATCAGTCAACCTTCGAAGATATGCAAGTCAACAATTTAAAGAAGAAAGCAAAATTAAAGAACTGATCACATCCTTCTATTTCACAGAAATGAAGGCGATTATGTTAAGGAACTGCAAGCATACATCACACCCCACAATAATTAATTAATCTTCAACTGTCGAATCAAGGATACATGAAAATTTAACACCATATATGGGTGCAAATAATATGCAAGTCCAGTATCACATATTAAGAAACAATTTTAAAGTAAAAGGGTCCATAATAAGAGGAGATCAAGTAACCTGATTAAGCAAATAATCTCGAAGAAACTTTCCCAGATTAACATCAAAATTTCGATAGAACATGATGTGAGAGAAGTGACTTTGCTCACATATAGTCCCTCGGAAGGCATTCCTGCTAGACATTAAGACCAAAATACTTTGAGAATCAAAAACTGCACTGGCATCATCCTTTTCTATAATTTGGACTTCTTTATTGTCAATATCCATTCCAAGGTCCAAAGGGCCTTGAAAGCAAGATGTTGGAGACTGATGCTGCCCATCATTAAGTGATTTCCCTTGCTCAAAATTGCATTTGGCTTCAAAGTTGCAAGAGTCAGAATCTTCTGTCTTTGAAACTGTAACATCTTCTGTGATTTGGGAATCAGTAGCCCTTTTACCGAAGCCAAAGTAATTAGACAGGGACTGATATGGGGCTGATGTAAGGGGAAAATTCTCTCCTATAACTTTCTTCAGAGAGGCTGAAAGAGAAGAAAATCCAGAAAAAAAGGCGGGATTGTAAGTCATATAAGATAATGCTGCATTATCTTCCAAACCCATGTTAAAATTAACAGAACCATCTTCGTCCTTGCCACTATTAATAGGAATGTCAATGGCAGAAGGTTCAGTTTCAGGAAGAGACTCTCCAACACCAGGAATATTAGAATTGGTTACTAAAGCAGATGATTCTTTATCTCTCCGAAACATGTCAAGCGATCCGGCTAAAAGAATGGTAGAAAACATTGCTTTCTGATGGACAAGGTATGAAGTTTCAAGAATTAAGTGATAAGCCACAATAACTGCAATCTGCACCACAGATTTAATCCTCTTCAATTCCTCACTGTGGCTTCCTTTCAACAAAATCTGCAAGACCACAATGTAGATCCACTTAAGGAGATGCAGAAAGAGGGGTTGAGTTGGGGGAGAGGGGACAAACAACATCTTTCATAAAGACCATGCGCATCTGAAAATGTTTATCCACTATCTTCCAATATGCATCTACATTCATCATCCACTAGATAAAAACTAGCCCAAACCTTTAAAAAAGAAGAGGGGGTGATGTAGGACAAACAGATATATCAACTAGCCACAGCTCAAAAAATTTGAAAATCTGCACTGTTGGACATTTTGTTAAATTGCTGGAATTCAAATTTCATGTCTGAGATTTCAGTAAAGGTTGCTGAAATTTCAGGTTTGAGTTGTTGGAAATTCAGAGTCAGACTGTTGGGGAAAAGAAAACGATGGGTGGTTCCAAGAATCACTTCTAGGATTAAGTAAATAAGAACCACTCCTCCTAGGATCTTAGAATCACTCATAAAAGAAAGCATCTAACCTAGTTTGAGAATTCAAAATTCCCAGACAAATTGACCTTGTTTTGTTGAAGAGCTTAATGCATATATATAAATTAAAAAAAAGCTTGGAACCCAAATCCTAGTAGTAAAAGGATTCCAAGTAAGATCTCCAAAATATAATCAAATCCTACTCTATAAGCATTCTTTATTATTAAATCTTAAGACCCAACAAACTAGGATAATATCACTATTCATGTGGACAGTAATGTAAATAGTGTCACCACTCTCTCTCTTCATCCCACCCAAAAATTAAAGCTTGTGGTCAAGTGATTTGCCCAAGGGAGGCAAAGAAAGAGATGTGTACTCACTGTACAACCCAGACGTGTAGGAGAGCCCTCAATGAACATCAAAGTTTTACTAGCCTTCTTTCCACCTTCACCTAGCCCAGCATGTTCTTCAACAAATTTTTCAATATAGAAGGAATCGCATTGCTTCAACTTTTGACTCAACAATCCATCAGATGTTAAAATTGGTGATCCTGTGCAGCGAGCAACTCTTTCTAGCCGATGCAGCTTCATATCGTACACCAATGTCATTCCTTTTGCAAGAATAGACTCTTGTACATCGCGCGAGACAGACTTCTCTACCAAAACCACATTTGGATGGCACATGTCTATCATCTCAACAATAGTCTTCAAATTATTCTTTTCCTGTAAGGGGAACTATGATCAGAATCTTGAAATTTCCTGACAAGATTAAGCAGATGAAAGGCAGGATTAAACTACCTGATCCATCTTGTTCAGAGAAGAAAACACACTTGAAGACTGACCAAGAACACCTTGAATAAGCAACAATCTAGGATTCTTGTACTTAGTGGGCATGTGCTTATGAGCAGCACGTTTTTTGAAGACCAAGCCTTTCACCAATTGACTGCAAAAATGGAGCACCCAAAAAAGTAAATCTGTATTCATCAGGAAAACAATATAAATAAAAGTGTAAACAAAATCACTTGATGACTTATTTAGGTGTTCCATGTTGAGCTAGTTTAATACAAAAAGAAATATGTAAGCTAAAGATTTAAGAATGGTATTTGCTTGGTTGATGTGAAACTAAAATTGCAACTGCTGGGTGAGAAAACAATTGAAAAGACAATATATTCCAACAGCTAGAAACATAATAAGTTGCATAGATGCTCATCCATGAGCACACACACATACAGAAAATGTAATACATAAGGAATGAAGTATGGAGCTTTCTTTAATCATTTATGGTAAGATGCCATTCTCATGGAAATATCTAAAAGGAAATTATTAAATGCAAACGATAGACCAAAATAGACATAAGTATATCCCTTGATAAGAAACTAACCTCTCATTGCGAGAACCAGTCGCAATGCACTTCACTTTCACATAACCATCAGGATCCATTGCCTTCCCGTTAATTGCATCAGGCTTCAAAAATGAAGCAGCTTGCCAAGATAAAGAGGTCACTATATCCACCCAATTTTCACCATCATTCAAAGAGGCTACACCTTCAGTTTTAAGAAGTTGATTAACAATGGCCTTGAATTTACCATTTACCACCTCTTGCATTGCCTTTTCTTTTTTTACTCTAAACCGGTTACTCCCACTTCCTTCATCTCCATAGCAATTTAAAGAACCTGGCTTGCCCCATTTGATGCCATCACCACAATCATCATCATCGTCATTACAGCCAACACTACCCTCCATGTCATCATTGGGATCTTCTGGTTCGGGGGGGTACCATAACCAATCTTCATTTTCATTACCAACAGAACAAGAAATTTCATTTAGTTCATTTAATCCAACAGTATTTTCAGAGCAGTGATTATCAGTTTCCTCGCTGTTGGCAGTGTGTGATATTTCTACATCCCTCACAGTATCACCATAACTTCCAATATTTATTTCCTCTAAGTTGTTTCCGGGCATTCTAACTACATCACTTAAAAGAATATCTGAGCTTGATTGGTGGAAGTGCCCATTCAACCCGTGGTTTGGTTTATTATGGGCACACTCCAGTTTACATTCTTCTGAATTACTCCTGGAAAAATATACAAGAATACGTATTTAATACAATAAGCAATTTCATATCAAGAGGAACATCTACCATAGCAATAATCCAAGGTACAATAAATACCGTTTGTATGAGTTTACAACAACTGACAGATCACCTGAAAGTGCAAATAATACATGAACTCATAAGAACACCTACACATTATAAGCTGCTTTTCCAGTTATTAGGAAAAGTCACACGTATAAAAAAACACAAGGCACAAACTCACTGCAGCTTGATTCAGAGCGATCACTGCTTGATAACGAAGTTGTTGGACTGATCATTGGTGATGCAGAAAGACTAAAATCACCTTGTTTTTTAGATTCTTGTTTGTTCCTCTCCTGACAAATTTTACAAGACCAAATAGGTCCTTGGTCATTTAATCTTAATGAACTTTCATTCTCCTCCTCCTTTGATTCATCTTTGTACTTTAGAGGCTCTGCGCCACAGTGGTGACACATGCTACACATCTGGGGCAAAGATAGTACTTATGCAGCTTAGGTAAACAACCTCAATCACCTGTCTGGTTTAAGCAAAATGGATCACAGATCCTCATTAGCACATAACTAATTTTTGTCGACAACTAGTAACTTCCCATGCATAAGTTAAGATGCAAAAAAACAAAAACAAAAAATGATGCTTATTCAGACTTAGATCATGTATAAATACTTGAACATACATCTGCTTTGATTTAAAAACTAACTCAAACTCATACTTCTACACACAGAGTTTCAACAAATTAAACTTAAAGGTAAAAAGGAGTACAAGAAACAAATTGTACAACTTTCCCTGTTTGTGAAGTCTAGTGATGATTCATAGAAAGCAAAAAGCAATTACTTCCCTCTAGCTGAATCCCTCCTAAAGAGGAATTAGGATCATAGATCACTGCATTAAACTTGAATTTTTTAATACCGAGATACAACAGATCTAAATAAAAACGTAGGAAGTGTGGAAAAGTTAAAAGCCAGAATAAGCGCATCGTTTTCTCCGGGAAAACAAAGAAACTCCCCAGGTACTTGAAAAAGAAAAGATAACAACTGATCTCATAGACAGAGGGGATCCCATTAACAACTAAGGTCAAAATAAAACAGAAAGCTACAGAGATCAACACAAAATATATTTAGAAGAAGAGAGAAAAAAAAAAGGCAAGTTTCATAACCGGTTCTCATTAACTCCAAAACTGAAGTTAGAGCAATCAAGATCAATACCTATTGACCTTTCAAAAAAAAAAAGATCAATACCTTTGGTTCAGGTAGCAATCAAAGCAAACTAAACTAAGCAAAACAAAAATAATAACGCAACAAGAAAAAAAAAAAGAAGAAGATAATACCCCAGTCCTGAATCTGTCAATTCTAGTTAGACAAACACAATAGAAAAAGGAAAGCCATGAAGAAAATATTTAAATTTTATAGACGAGTTGCATCAGCTCTTCGAAACCAAATCCCACAGCCCCAGAAAATGGCAAGTAATCATATACAATTACCCCAGTTATGACACCCAAAAAAGAAGTTTCCATCTTTGTATATAGCTTAAA
Source organism: Erythroxylum macrophyllum (assembly GCA_027564415.1). Taxonomy (NCBI): domain Eukaryota; kingdom Viridiplantae; phylum Streptophyta; class Magnoliopsida; order Malpighiales; family Erythroxylaceae; genus Erythroxylum; species Erythroxylum macrophyllum. Next base: position 19,224,477 of record JAOQMK010000003.1, read on the forward strand.
CAAAGGACAAAACACTGCAATAAGAATCAAACATAACCAAAGAATGGCTGTGACTTACTGTGAAAGCAATCGAAAAGAACAAGACAGGGATTAGGGGTTATTCGAATCATAGGTTGGAATTCAAATATAGGAAAAAAAGGAAGACATTAAAGTATCTTTCTTGGGATTGAAATTTGCCGAGAACAGAGAAAGGAAAGAACCAAGTTGGAGTCCGTTTGTCTCTGAATTTATGGAGATACTAAAAAAGAGTCAGCAGACAGAAGAACAAAGAAGAAGGACCGAAGATGAGGGTGTTGAATTTTAAGACAAAACGAAGAAAAACATTTAAGTAGGGTCCACTCTATTTAGTCTACATTGTTAAATGGTAATAATTACCTAAAATTAAATTCTACCGCACCGGTCCATCGGTCAGATCAAATTTTTGTGATTTTCTATATTTTTAGTTGGAATAAAAATACAAGCATAATTAAAATTAAACAGACAAACATTTTTTGTTTTCTAATCCTTCAATTACGCCAATAATATTCTTTTATTTATTCATTATTTATTTATTTTGTTGGGATTTTATCATTGTGTTGTGAGTAAACAGGTGATTGCATCTTCAAGCATTTATAAGCGCGTGGACGACACATATCGACTCATCAATTAATACCGTGAATTGCCTTCTCTTTTTTTTAATATTTTATCTTTAATGAGTGTTGAATAATATTGGAAAAGTCGTTAACCTACGATTACAAAAGCATGTGATAGAAAAATAATACACTCTTAAGTCTTAACTATTGACGGAGGTGAGGAGCTCCTCAAATGCAAAATTTTTTCTTAAAAACTTGATCTTTAAAAGTCAAGTCTTAAGACACAACAGCTAGCGAACGGCTAACAACTAGAGAAATAAAGATTGAACAATTAGACAAAATTTAAGAATAAGATTTTTTGAATATATATTAGAAATCCCAATGATAGCCCTGTCAAAATCGCAAACCGACCTCGAGGGTTATTCCTATCTCGTGAACACTCCGGAGTCTAGACTCAAGTGGAGTTACGGTATTTGTTCCTATCAATCTAAAAAAAGATGCATAGAAAAGAGATAAAAGCAGAAGACGAATTGAAGTGAAAAAAATGTCTGTAATAAAGAGGAATAATAGTAACATTAATAATACAAACAAGTAAGACAATATGAAAATAACGTCTATACAGAACATTTCAAAGATTAACAATACATGGTAGGATAAGAATACATACCAGAAAAGACCTGTATAAGAGTAAACTTCAACCAGGCTAAAAAGAAACAAGACTTGTATATGAGTAACTTCGAATGTGTCTGTCAACATATTAATTACGCTAAATAGGAAACTAATTAATCCAAACTACCTACGAGGTAAATACTACACAATATAATCACAATACACGAATTCATATAACATACAAGACTGTAAATGCTCTCTTCAAGAGGATTTTTTTTACCCATATCTTAGTACGGCAAAGTTTTCTATTACGGGCCAAGTCCTCAGTAAGATCCAACCATGTCATATCATTCTTGATCACCTCCTCCCTCCCTCCTCCAAAATCTTGTTAGGTCTTCCTTTTTTATTCTTATAATCTCTAAGTACTATTTTCTCGTATCGTCTCACTGGAACATCAGGGTATCTCCTTTTAACATATCCGTACTACCTAAGCCTTGTCTCTCTCAATCTGTCACTAATACCAGCACCCTTTAATTTGTCTCTTACTATAAGATTCTTGACCTTATCTCTTTCAGTAAGGTTACAAATCTACTAGAGCATCCTTATCTCCATCACCAAAAGCTTATTATTATGTATTTATTTGATGGGCCAATACTCTGCCCTATATAACTTAGTTAGCCTAATCGACATTCGATCTAATTTACTTTTAAGCTTAAGTGGTATCTTCTTATCAGATAAGACCCCTGATGTACTTCACCATTTGAGCCACTCTGATTTGATACAATGGATTATATCTTCATGGATCTCTCCATTGCTCTAGCTGATAAACCCTAGGTACTTAAAACTCTCCTCTCGTGATATAGCTTCAAATCCAATTTTTACATCCACACCAATAACTACCTGATGGCCCAAAAAGTTGCATTCCAAATACTCAGTCTTAGTCCTACTCATTTAAAAACCTTTCGACTCTAACGTTTCCCTCCAACATTCTAGCTTGACATTTACACCCTCGCTTGTCTCATCTACTAAGACAATATCGTTAGCAAGCAACATACACCAAGACACATCTCCTTGAATAGTCTTGGTAGGCTTATCCATCACTACTACAAACAGAAAAGGACTTAATGTAGAGTCTTGGTATAGCCCAATGCCAATAGAAAAATTCTCAATGTCTCCTCCTATCATCCTTACTCTTGTTATTGCCTCTTCATACATATCTTTAATCACTCGTATATAGGACATAAGAACTCCCTTAACCTCCAAATACCTCCACTTGATTTTCCTAAGAACCATATCATACACCTTCTCTAAATCAATAAAAATCATGTGCAAATTTCTCTTTTTTCCCTGTAATATTTCATTAATCTTCTAAGGAGATGTAATGCTTCTGTCGTGAACCTTCTTGGCATAAATCCAAATTGGTTTGTCGATATAAAAGCTGCTTTTCTAAGTCTCTTCTCAATTACCTTCTCCTACAACTTCATGGTGTGACTTATAGTTTGATGCCTCTATATAATTGTTACAATTTTGGATGTCCCATTTGTCCTTGTATAAAGGAATTCACATGCTCAGTCTCCATTCATCCGACATTTTGACGGACTCAAGGATCATATTAAAAAGCTTGACCAGCCAATGAAAACCTTCGATGCCTAATCTCTTCCATACCTTTAAGAGTATCTCATCCGATCCTACTGCCTTTCCACTCTTCATCTCCCTCAAGGCTTTTTTTATTTCTTCCCTTGTGATTTGTTTACACCGAGACAAGTTACGAAATCTTTCAGACTTGTTGAGGTCACCTAAAGAGAAGTTGTTCACTATACCTTCATTAAAAAGACCATAAAAGTACCTCTGCCATCTACTCTGGATGACATTCTCCTCCATGAGCGCTTGTCTTGCTTCATCTCTTATACATCGGATTTGGTTTAAGTCTTTTTTTTTGGTTCCCCATCTCTTGCTAAGTTAAAAATGTCCTTTTCTCCCTGTTTTTGTATCTAATAAATTCTCGTAAGCTTTGCCTTTAGCCTCTAAAACTGTCTTCTTTGATTAATCATATATCAAGAAAAGTCGTTCTCTAGGATATTTAGTGGAAGTTAATCTTGTATCAAAAAAAATTTCGCATATAATTTGCATTACAGTATATGATTGCGCTTGAGTAGAATCAATTAAGAAGTATCATTTATTGTGTATCTTGAGTCATACTATGTATGTGTACATATAAACATCCTAAGACTAAATATTGTATCATCTTTCAATAAGCCAATATTTTCCATCTTTTTCTCATTGTTTTATTAGGGGTGCCAGCTTGGAGGATTGGACTTTTAACTTTGTCTTCATGGAGTCATAAATTCTAATGATTTATACAATTTTACATTGAAAGTTTTAGGAATATGTATTCGTTTTATGATTTTCAATTGATATCTCTTCCACTCCCTGTGTTTTTCTCTCTTACATCATGGAATTTACCTTTCTCATTCAGTGTTGAGTTGATAGACATACTTTATTTAATACGTATTTCATAAAATTTAAAGATTATGAAACAGATAATATTTAGACTAATGCCTTAACTGGTCCATCTCTTCATATATATATATATATATTAGACATATGTTACACATCTCTATTAGTTTAATTTGAATAATATTCAAAGTCAATTTTCTTTAATGAAGGAAAAGATCACTAAAAATAATAAGACTTTCTTCTAATGATTATAGAATTTCTCTTACAAGTTTGTCAAAAATTGGAACCTTAGTTGTTAAAATAGAAATACGAGGGTTCATAAATTGTACAATTCTAATTGTAGTGTCTTCGTACTAAATGCACTTATGTTGGCAAATTCAAACTTCAAATTCAAACATTCAAAAATGTATGTACAAAAATGATGAGAAATAAAGTGATTTTGTTAAAGCATTAGAATTGGATTTGATTCAACAAACAGAGCCAGTTTAAGAAATAATCTAATAGCCATTAAAAAAAGCATGTATAAAGCCTCGATGAACATGGGACAAAAATAAGGTATAAAAAGATGAAAACAAAACAAAACATATTATTCAAAATAAGAAGCATATTAATAGAGATTTGGTATATACACAAGCACGGGAACATATTACCTGATCTCGATACTTTATATCTATCATTTATTCATTTAATAAATGAGACGCAAAAAATTGAATAGATGAATATTGGATAGGCATAAGGTAGCGAAAATAGACCTGCAAATATTATAAATTAGATCTTTTCTTTTAATTACAATGTTCTTGTCATATTTTATTAAATATGATTTATACGATTGACACTTTTTGTGTTATTGCATCACCGCCACTAACAACCTGACACATGGTGACCACTGTCACGGAATATCTGTCAGCTGAGCTCACTTATAAATGCAATGAGTATGAGAAACGAATTCGTTTGGAGATCTCTCTTCCAATAATTGGGCGTATAACAATTTGCACGGACGCCACTTGGCATATAAACTGCATAGCTGTCACCTTGTAATAATGGAGAGACCGATCTGCCCTTGCGTCATGAAGTGAAGGGAAGCTCTAGACACGACTGACTTGGCAAAGTGTGAGTGGCTAAAGGGTGAAGGGTCCGTGTACTAAACGCAAAAAGCAATAATTTGGCTCCTCAATAGTAAAATACTATGATTTAAATTTCAAAATGCATGCCAAGAAAACAACTAAATGATACTCCATAATTGTGACACAACAACCCATTATTGAATTAGTGGGTCCCAACTACAAGATTTCAAACTTTGTTGCTGCTGCTTTAGGTGGCCATGTCTTTTGTGTTCAAATTCATCAGTAACAATCTAAGTCTGACTCCTCTCCTAAAGCATGGCCAGGCCCCATTAATAGTCGGACAAACTTCTTTTTTGGAACCGAGTTCAGCAAATTAATATTATATGACCACTAGCGAAAATTAATAAGAAAAGCAAGACGCTAAACAAGATTTGGTCCTTTTCTATTTTAAAAAAAAAAATCAACAAATGATTTTTTATTAATTTAATTTAAATATGATCTAACCTTGACCCAATGCTGCCTTGTTTAAATCGACCGAATCCAAAAACGCGTCAAAAGGCGGCTTGTTCTCATAAAAATAAAAGTCCAAATTTCCTTGATTTCATCTTAAAATACTGCGTGTGTTGCTTTAAAGTTGATTAGACATAAACGAGGAGACGATTTAATTTCAGATTCATGCCACCAAATCAACTTTATAACACAAGTTCATTTGTGGACGTTATTAGTGCTTATAATCCGTATCCTACGACACAATCCTCTTACCTTTGTATCCTTTTTAAGGTAACTCTAGTGCATAGGATTCTTGATAGACTGGAGTGGAGGCTTTATCGGAATAAATCAAAGGTTAATTCTTAACATGTAATCAGGGGGTCAGCATGTGCGACAAACTTTATAAGTTAATTGGTACAACTAAATTTATAAATCTACTTTTAAGTCCTCTATACTTTCAACTTCTTAACAAAAGTTTTAATCAGCTCATTTCATTTTCTGTACATAATCCAAGATGAGGATTAAAACTTTCATCCATTAAAACATTTTTACGTACATCCTACGCAGTTACGACAAACTAAATACAATTACTATTGCCTTTTTATTAAGGCAACATAATTCATATTCTTACGAGAGGTGTTGTTGTGATAAATATAAGGCAACATAATATTTTGATTAGGCAACAAAATAAAAAATATTGCTTTAAATTTTGACTAAGGCAACATATTAGTTTCAAACTATAGCAACAATGTTAAATATATATTGCAACAATTTTAAGTCTCTATAAAGTAAAAAAGTAAATTTCTTAACGCAACAATTTATTCTTTCGTTACTAATATTATTTAATGTAAAATCAAAGTCTTATCAATATATAGGCAATATCCATATATACATTAAAAGAAATAAATAAATATTAATGTACGTCTTAATTGCGTACATATTATCAAATGTAAATAACAAAAACTGCATTTATATATAATATATGGTCCATAAGGTCTTGTAAAATTCAATCTTTGAGCATATTCAAAATACAAAACAAAAAAATTACTAGCTAAAATATTCGTCTACAATATCGTCCTCAATTCCATATGAAATATAAATGAACTAATCTAAATACTAAACAAAACCAATATATATGGGCGCTCCAAAATCCTTCACCAAGCACCTCATTGTCCACTCCTAATCATCATCATTCTACAAAAAAAGAAAGAAAGAAGCAAGAAGTAGATTAAAATTGTAAAACTACTATGCTCACAAATTTGTTACCTGATATTCTTCATGCTGATATGTATGGTTTGGAGGAATAAAAGATTCTTTTCTTGATTGACTAGGCGTAATCAATTTACAAAACATGTCTATGTCAATGGTGTTAGCTTGCCGAAGTTGAGATTGAATGAGGGAAAACATTTGTTTCATCATTTCTTCTCTATCAGCTTTATCTTGTTCTAGTTGCATTTTCATTTCCAAGCATTCATCTTTCTCTCGTTCTAATTCCTTTCTCATTCTCTTCTTTTCAATTTCTACTTTTTGGTTTATCTTTTCTTCTGATGCATCCTTCATGGAATGCAAATACTCATTAGGAACTTTGTACAAGGCTTCACTAACCATATTTTTTTCTTTCATGGTAGATGATTTCATGTCCCTTCCAAAAAGTTTATTATATTCTGGCCTTATCACTCTCAAGTAAACCAAAACTTTATCAAGCTTTTCACTATTATTTTCCTTTTGCATTACTTCAATGCGAGCCTATAAAAGAAAATTTGCAGTCATAGTAATGAATGCAAGCATCATATATGATTACAAAAATCTTACTATAATTCTAGTTATACTAGAAATAACTCATTTTAATAAGAAGAACAAATCAACAATATATAAAATAAAATAAAATGGAATCAGAAACACATGAAATAAGCAATAAATTTGGGCATTTGAACAAAAGTAGCAAGAATGTAGAAAATTATTACAAAACTAGCATCACTCACAATTTTCTCTCTTATTGCTTCAGTAGATTGTTTGTAAACTTTTTCCAGACTTTCTTTTATAAGTTGCAATATACTTTTCAGCATTAGAGAGCCGAGTTTTATCCTCTCTTTCATTATGTTATCTATGTAAACAATTGTTAATTATAATTTAGAAAATTAAAGCAATTTCTTAATAGATTATAACTCATCGGAGAACTTACCAATTTAGCATAAATACTTGCAAAGCTCTTAAGACCAGATGTGTGCATTTCAACTTGTTGTTTTCTAATTTGAATATTTGTTTTAGCGATTTGCTACACATTGAAGCATTATATTAGTTAGATATCATGTAACTAATTTGTAAAAGTAATTTTAATTACCATACCTTCACATCTGGGTGATTCCAATAAGAAATAAGTAATGGGTGGTTCCAATAGAAAAGGCCTTTTCAAAAAAACGATCAACTATACTCATACATTCAAAACTATTTATGAGAAAAGCCATCCAATGCCTATCTCTCTTATCTATTGATAGCTAACTATTCATTAAAGTAACATATACAATTTGGAATATGTTAACAATAAAGAAACATTGCATATATAATTTATTAAAATATAAAAGGAAAACATGTAGTTACAAAACCCTAAGGATTATTTGTAGTTACTCATCATTATCACACTAAGTTCGAAGTCTCGCATTGAAGTGGGGTCTAGGGAGGTCTGATAGTACGCAGCCTTACTCCTATATAGTAAGGCTATTTCCGGTAAACCTACATGCAGATGTGACAGGGAAATAGTGATGTAGGTTAACAGAAGAAATACGTAAAAACTAGCACGCAAAATATTTAAGTAAATAGAATTACAATAAAAGACTTAAGGACATACCTGATGTTTGACCAGATCTGTTAGTACTTTACACCTTGTAAAGATCGGCTCTTTTTGTCGCTAGTTAAGCTAGGAGTCTTCACTGAGTAGCCCTGAGGATACGATAATCCTACAATTTTAGGCGTCCATTGCGGGAATCTTTCCCCAACACTTACCACTCGCAAAGGCATAAAGGACATTGGGTTGGACTTCCTATGCGATATGTGTGTCGTTTACCCTTATCCTATCATGTCAGACTTTCCTAATTCTGGCAACTGCCTCAATGAGGGCCAACTCTGATATATCTTTCTTGATCACTTCCCTCCAGGTCTTGTAAGGCGTTCCTTTCCTCTTATAACCACTCAGGTTTATTATCTCAACGTCGTACCGAAGTATTAGAGGGCATTCTTCGCACATACCCAAACCACCTAAGCCTTTTCTTTCTCAACTTGTTTGCAATACTAGCCACCTGTAGCCGATCTCTCACTACCCGATTCCGTACCCTATCTTTTACGGTAATGTCACACATCCACCTAAGCATACGCATTTCTGCTACCACCAACTGTCGCGTATGTCTACGTTTAGTAGGCCAACCCATATAACATGGTTAGCCGAATCACCATTTTATAGAACCTCCCTTTAAATTTTACAGGGAAGTTTTTTTCACATAAAATACTTGATATACTCTGCCATTTGATCCACCCATATCTAATATGATGTAATATATCGTTATCGATATTACCATCTCGCCGAATGATGGATCCGAGGTATTTAAAATTCGATTTCTGTGATATGATGTCAGTGCCAATCGCTACCACCGCCTAATGTACCATCTGGTTACCCGAGAAGTTGCATTCTAAATACCCATCTTGGACCTGTTTATTCTAGAACCTTTCGATTCTAATGCATCTCGTCAACGTTCTTTGTAATTAAAAAAATTTATAAAAGAGATACTATTCATTAGAGATGAAATAAACGATTCAGTTTAAGAGAGTTTTAGGCCTTTTTGAAAAAAGTACAAGCTAAGGACATTAATGTGGTATAAGATGTATTATATATGCCTTTTAACTCTGCCTTTGTTGCAGTTAACATGAATGAAACTATCAACTCCAATGAATTTTTTCATGCGTTACATATGACTACTTTATTTCCATGCTTATTGCTGTCCCTCTCTTAAGACATAAAACAACAGGTCATTCCGATTATATGACAATGACATGGTATAACATCAATTTCTTTTAGAAAGATTAATGCACCATAAGTATAATGGACCTCCCCTACACGCAAACAATTGTTTCGAGCTAATTCCAGACTTCACGTCTATTCATCTATTCCCTAAACTACTAGCCTTTGTTTTCCAATTATAAGAAAGGGAATAAGAATAATTCGTAATCCAAACTTGACTTTAATGCTCTACAATGCAAAATCCTCCAATTGTAGTCTCGCCTTAGTAAGACACAAATCCATATACATATGTCACAAACTTAAGATCTCATGCTCAATAAGACGCAGACTCATAAAAATGAGTTTTCATGCCTGATAAGATGTAGAGTCGTAAGCATACTATGTCACACTCGATCATCTATAAATTTACCTTTTGTCTATCAAAGTGCTTTAGTTAAATGGTGAAAATCTTTAGATTGCTATCAGGAGATACCTATATATGCTTACTTCTGTATACTAAATAGAACTCTCGATGCAAAATTTACTAGTACTATCGCTTTTTAACCCTTTTTGTTCCTTTAGGAATAAAAATTCCCTTTAAATGGAAATCGTGCTCTTTATAACATTCAACGTTCATTCACTTGTCACAATAGCTGATAATCCATTCACGCTCATTCATGCTCACACTTTGGGGGAAAAAAGAGTGAAAACAAAACATGAAAAACAAACGAATCGTGCCTGTAAGAACGCTACCCATACGTGACTACACCAACAAAAATAGCCTGAACGCTACCTGCAAGTGACAACACAAATCTCCTATAAGTGACAAAAGAACGCTACACTAACAGAAGAAGGCAATTTAAGTGACGTACAACACCTGTAAGTGAACGCTTGGTGTACATGAATGCTACACCAATAACTTAACGTGAACGTACGCTACATCAAAAGCTTAGCACCAGTTCATAGCCTCCACAGCGTCATCTGAAACAACAAAGGAAATGTGAAAAGTATGATATGTTTTGGCGCCTTATCTCTTGTAAGGTTTATTATATGTTATTTTTTCTCCAATGTTATAAAGAGCATAATATGTTATTATTTTGGACAAAAGTTACCCATTTCAGTTTAATTTGGCTTGACTTGGCTCGAGCTAACTAGAATTTAAGTTGTGTTTAGTTTTTTAAAAATATTTTTAGATTTCAAGTCAAGCTTACACTGTCTGATTCAAAATTTAAAATTTTAAAAAATGATGTTAATTTTATTTTTAAAAATTAAATAATATTTTTAGTCGAGTTTGGTTGGACTCGATTATGCTTGGGCTCAGGTAGGACTTGGGCCTAAGCAGGTTTGAGTCTGAGGCTACTTATTGTTACCCTTAATTATTGTTTAAAGTTGCAATGGATTTAATTGTTGCTCTTATATGAAATTTTATAGCAGCGACATTTTAATTTTGTTGCCTTTTAAAATATATGGCAACAAATTTCTATTATTGCTGCCTATTAATATTACTAAAAGCTATACTTTAAAAATGGTTGCATTATATTAGTCTTAAGAAACACATTTTAAACTGTTACAAATTTAATGTTGTCTAAAACATTTTTTTGCTGTAATGAATCTATTTTGATTGTTGTTTATATTTTGCATATTTTATGTTGCATTTAGGGCGGATCTATCAATCATGGACATCATTTTTAGGCAAAAGAAAGTGACAAAAATCTTTAATTGGTCCTCAATAAAGAAAAGAAAAAGAAAAAAGAGCTCAATGCATGCATGGATTTTGATTTTATGTTCTGTTTGGTTTGGTCGAACTTAACATATTGCCTTCTAATTGTTTCCGAGCTGTATTAGTTAAAAAAAAATTCCCAAGTGCAAATGCATGTCGGGTTAGCCTTTGATGTTATTAACTACTATATACTAACTGCAAATGGGAAGACGACCACGAATTGTCATCCAACCGTCCAATTCATCAAATGGCTCTAGTTTTAGTTTAACCTTCATTTAATTGAGGTCATCCTCCTCTTCTTGCTTCACTCTCCAATCTCTCTTGCTATCACCAATTAATAACTCTTCCCGTCAAATGGTCTCAATCATGTCAGAGCATCATTTAATTGAGATACATATCAAAGATAAAATACTGAAACTTTGGAAATTTATACCTTTAATGCCCTCACAAAGCCCTTTCTCTCCCTCCCTCTCTCAAAGTTCTAGCCTTCCAGGAGATATTTTCTCTCTCATTCTTAATAAATAACCTAGAAAGACGACAATGACGCCTCTATTTGACGTGATAAACCTAATTTTAAACTACGTAGAGATAGGAGTAAGCATCACAACGCCATTAGAATCTTCGACATCAATCTCAGAATATTGATCGATATTAGCGCTATCGCGTTCTTCATTATCTTCTTCTTGATTCAACACATAGTTAAACCTCTCGAAGAATCGACAAGACCTGGGGTTATAACTCCATTTCCTGCTCCTAAACTCACAAAGCTTCCTCAGGTGACGATTCTCAGTTTAACAATCTTATTTATTTTCTTTGAATTGTTATTATTATTTGATTCTTGCTTTTTCTTTAAAAAATTTGGTGACAATTACAGTTTCAACGAGAACACATAGGGAGCTTGTATTGGGGAACATATCGTCCTTAAGTGAATTTAGGAGTTCGCATTAGGTATTCATTTTATCTTACTACTGTGGAATTTCCTTTTGCATTGTGTTTTTGGCGATAGATGACTTATGTGATTATTAGGACTCTGAGGTCATTGGTTGCTGAAAAGCTCCTATCAGGGTGATGACTTGTGTGATTATTAGGACTCTGAGGTCATTGATTGCTGAAATGCTCCTATCAGGGTACTTTTCTAATCTAGTTTCTTATGCTTCAATCTAATTTTCCTGAGTTTGTATGACGGCTTGCTAATTGTTTTCTCTTTTTGCCTTTTTCTTATTGAAGTTTTATTTTTTTTAATTTTCTTTAGAATAAGCCAGTATGGATTTGGATAGAGCATGCTTGAATCAACTAATTTAGTTGTCTTGAATTTCCTTATCACTACATTGATTGATTTGATATGGGATATATGTCTCAGAGTTGTGGAATTTTCACCTATAGAGACTATAAACACACTTATGTTAGTCAAAACAAAACTGGTTCTTACTTCTATAGAGTTTCTTTTCTCTTGTTTGAACAGTTGATTGAGAATCTAGAGATTTAGGGACATTGATTTCTATTTTCATTAATTCATTTATTGGCTAGGCTAGTGGAACAGTTTCCAAGGAGCATGAATTTACGCGCATTTCAACAAATCAGTTTCTACATCGTAAGTGTAGGACTCAAACAATTGATGAGATAATGGTTTGCCATTGCAAAATACCTGTAGATGGTGGGTTGGGTTGTGGTGATGAATGCTTAAATCGAATGCCTAACATTGAGTGCGTTCAAGGCACTTGTCCTTGTGGAGATCTCTGATACCACCTAAATGTAGCGTCCCCTTACTGCAGGGTACACACCGGAACACTCGGAGGTCATTTCGGTACATCCCCTATGATAAGGGTGAGCTACGTTCAATCACTACATTCACTTTATATGCCATCATATCTTATGATGCTTTATAAGCAAAAAATGATATAATGCCATATGAAGTGAATGTAGTGATTGAACGTAACTCGCCCTTATCGTAGGAGATGTACCAGAATGACCTTCGGACGTCCCGGTGTATACCCTGTAGTAAGGGGGCGCCATAGCTAGAACATTTCACTGACAAAAAAATGATGCACTTATGCCATATTTTGAAGATATGGCACACTTGTTTATGTTGCAAAAAACTTTAAAGAATTTGTTTTGTTTGAATTATTGCAAAGCTTTCTTAAGTAATGAGGAGTCTCTTTCTGCATTTGGTTCCAATCTTTATGTCACTTTGAAAATGCTTTACAATTTAGTAGCTTGACATATGTGCTTTGCATTTTCCAAATGATCCTATGCTACGGTGACCACACAGTTACATCGGTGCGATTAGCTAGGCAAGTAATTGATGCACTAAATGTTGAGGGAACTGATATTGATATCATTATGCGAAAGTTAAGCTTCCAATGAAAAAAGGCATGAAAATGTTGAAGTACATAAGTTAGGATAAAGATATTCGACGCATTCCTATCATTAGTAGCTTATTATATAAATAGCAATATGGGTTTGCATGGCATAAGTAAGGTAGTTATCAATATTTTGTTAGGAAGCATGAGTCACTGACTAGTGTTCTAAGCTTGATTATTCTTTTTGTAAATCTTCAGCATAAGTGATTGAAAAACGGAAGCATTATCCGGTGTCCTGGAATGATCAATCACAAGAATTAGGGTGGTATGGTTTCATCTAATAACAACAACCTGTGTGTCTCATGCATAAATCTTTAAGGCAACTACCTTTGTAATTCTAGTTTTCCTTTTTTTTGTAGTTATTAAGTTAAATTATTATGTATATGAACAAATAAGGAGGTATTTTTATGTCTTTGTGCTTGCAGCTTGGATTTGTGGAGAAGAACATCCTAAACAGTGACTTTGATTTGGTGTTATCATATCCTAGTGATGCCAACACAAGCAACACTACCCTATTGTCTGATGATACAGATGATAAGTCTCAAAGGAGCATAGATCCAAAAATGGGGTTTCAGCTCATCGGGAAGACGAGGTTAGTATATTATGGACTTATATATAGCATAATGGCACGTAGTTACTTGTGGTGGAATAGCAAACTTCTCTATTTCCATCTTACTGCATCCTACATTTCAAATTTGATAGACTACTCCTGAATATATTATTTGAGTTAATTTTTGGGACATAATTCTTTATCAATATGTCTGCACGTGTTAACCTTAAATGACGTAGAGATAATATTTAAACAATGTATGATTGGTATTCCTGGCAGTATTCCAATCCTAAATTCTGAAATTGGCATTCTTGTTTTAACATCGTCTGAAGAGTAATGATTCTATTGAATATTAAGGGAAGGCCAATTACACAAGAGTATGGTGAATTTTGTTCCTTATGCTTGTTTCGAGAAAGTCTAAGGATTCATCCTTATATAGATGATGTAATGTAGCAACTCTTGCTCCATTGCCCACGCGCAGGTCCAGTTCTCCCTTCATGAGTTGTCTACTGTCCTTGAGGCCCTGCATATCATTACATATGTGTGAGCCACAACCAGTATCTAATACCCATATGTTATGATCAGTAAGAGTATTAAACTCAATGACAAACATACTTGAAGGAACGGGGGCATATGATGCTTGCTTCTTCTTCAAGGACTCCAGATAGACTTTACAGTTTCGCTTCTAGTGGTCAGTTTTGCCACAATGGAAGCAAATTTCTTTCGGTGCAGTCTCTTTGAGTTTCTTTTTGGCTGCACTTCCTTTTGGTTTCTTAGACCTTTTCTTCTTTAGGTTCTTTTTCCTTGAACCAGAAGAAGAAGTTTCTACAACTAGCACGGGCTTGCTATCCTTCTTGATAACTTGCTCTGCTGTCTTGAGTAGATTGATCAACTCAGGGATTGTCATGGAGATTTGGTTCATCCGATAGTTCAACACAAACTGTGAATAACTATCAGACAATCCAACCAGAATTAAGTCAACACTTAATTCATAGTCCATAACAAAACCCAAGATGGCCAACCTCTCAATATAACCATTCATCTTCAGTGTATACTGCACTGCAGATGTCCTCGAAGTCATCTCAGTCGTGAAGAGCAGCCTTGAGGTCTCGAACCTTTCAGATCGAGCTTGCTCGTTAAAAAAATCTTTAAGATGAAATACTATGGTATTAGCATCCATAGACTCATGCTGCTTCTGCAGCTCTGGTGACATAGAGGCTAATGTAATACAGGTAGGTAAATCACTATCTTTGAGATGCTTACGATATGCTTTCTAATCCTCATCAAAAGCATCAATATGACAAAGTGTCCTAGTGGGTCAATATCCGATATTACTAAGAATGACCTTGGGTTTACCCAATAAGCCATCTTAGGTCAATCGGTAGGTATCGGTCATATCAATTGCATCATAGATGTGATCGCGGCTTTGTCGTTCGATTAAATTAATCGACCTCGGAAACCGGTCAAAATAAATAATTCCAAGATTGCAGCAAGCTGAACCTCGGGTCGTCTCTCTCGG
>JAOQMK010000003.1:19239904-19249963 GCA_027564415.1 Erythroxylum macrophyllum
ATTCCTAGCCAAACTTGTCCACACCAGTCCATAAACGAATTAACAGGAAACAAAGTAGTAGTAAATCCAGCAAGTCTTCATAGATTAACAACAAATGAACACTCCACCAACACATGCATTGCCGTTTCAATATTGAAACCACAACAGAAAGGACGGGAATCAATTACCGGGACTCTTCGTTGCACAAGGACAAAACGGCAAGGAAGAACACCAGATAGAGCTCGCCAAATAACGTTCTGTACTTTCGACGGTACTCGCATTTTTCAAAGCTTTTTCCAGACCGCCGCATCCATTTGATTATTTGTTGTAAATCGACCCACAGCAAAAGCATAAGCCGATTTTACTGAATATTCCCCTTGTTGTTCAAATCTACAACATAGACGATCAGGGGCTGCTCTTAACGATAAAGGAATGGACAATATCTTTTGTAGCTCATCTTCACTAAAAAGATCACGTAATTTGCCTCTATCTCATTGCCTACTTTGGATTAAATCTGACACCAAGTAGGAAGAGCAATTCAATGGCCAAGTAGAAGTAATTCTCATATTATCACTGTTAGGCAACCAAGGAGTATCCCAAATACCAATACTGTTAGTCTGTTACCACGACCTACTCTCCAATACACACTCTCTTGAAGAAGCACCCTTGATTCCCAAGTACTCCGCCAGATATAACTAGGGTTCAATCCCAAAGAAGAAGAAAGAAACGAAGTCGTTGGGAAGTATTTCGCTTTTAAAACACGGGCAACCAAAGAACCTGGATTGGTAAGAATGTTCCAACCTTGTTTCCCTAATAGAGCTAGATTGAACTCTCTTAGTCGCTTGAAGTCAAGTCCTCCAACTTCCTTAACTTTAGTCATCCTATCCCATGCCATCCACCTTATTCCTTTCTCATGATTAACTCCATTACCCCACCAAAAACCCACCATCACCCTCTCAATTTCTTGGCATAATGTTTTAGGGAGTAAGAACAACCCCATAACATAATTCGGGATAGTTTGCAATACTATTTTCAAAAGAACTGATTTACCGGCCCTAGAGAGAGGTCTTCGCTTCCATGAATTCAATCGTCGCCAAACTCTATCTTTAATATAACCAAACACTGCTTTCTTATTACTCCCCACATTAGACGGAAAACCCAAATAAGTACCAAGAGTATCCTTTTCTTCAACTTCCAACACACTACAAACCGCATCTCGAGTTCCTCTAGGCGTATTCTTCGAAAAAGAAATGGAGGACTTGTTGAAATTTATTTTTTGTCCTGAAGCCAATTCATAAGTATTGAGAATCTGCTTCAAAACCCCAGCTTCTATAGTGCTAGCCTCAAAGAACACTAGACTATCATCTGCAAAGAACAAATGTGAGATAGACGGACCATCTCTAGAAATCTTACCAACATGCAACTGACCATTCCTTAAATTAATTTCGAAAGGCCCTCAACACATAATGACATAATATAAATAAATAGGGGGACAAGACTGACCAGTACTAATATAATATCATACTAAAAGCTAATTCGATGCTAAAACCTAATTCCGCGTGGTATTCTTGACATTGCTAGAAACTTAACGAAACTATTTAACTGTTTATATATATTGAGCTTACAGTTACAGAGTTGCAACAATTCTTTCTTTTTTTGCCCCCTCTTTTCAATCGGCTTAGGCTCCATTATTAGAGAAACGAGACTCGTGAGGGACGAGAAAATGAGCAGCTCCAATTAGAATATAAGTGGAGTTTATGCCAATCCCGCAATCCACCCTCCAATTCCTTATCTATCCCTTTATCTATTAGTGGCTGCGATTCGTTTCTAAGATAACAACCGCACTCCCCAACACCAATCTCCACATTACCAATCATATCAGCACCCAAAACGCCTCTTCTTCACAACCTTAATAAGTTTGAACCACCAAAGACCTCCTAAGCTCTTTAGATATGGCAGCTCTCCGAAGCGTAGCCGTCTCCCTCCAATCAAAAGTCCCATCTTCTGCAAAACTCCCGACACCCTTTTCTTCTCAAAGACCTCTCAATCTTTCCTTCTCCGCCTCTTTCCCTTCCTTCAACCTCTCCGCTTCCCACCACCGTGCCGTTCGTGGCGCAGGCGCCAGCGGTGCCAAAATGTCCGCCACGGCCGCCAGCAGTTACGCTGCTGCCCTTGCGGAAGTGGCGAAATCCAGTAACACCCTTCAAGCTACCTGCGCCGACGTCGAAAAAATCGAAAAGCTCTTCTCTGAACCCCAAGTTTTCGACTTTTTCCTAAACCCAACAATCGATATCCAGAAGAAGGGCCAAGTAATTGATGAAATCGCGAAATCTTCGGAACTTCAACCCCACACAGCCAACTTCTTGAACATCTTGGTGGAGTCAAAAAGGGTGGAAATAATCAAAGACATAGTGAGAGAGTTCGAGATGGTGTACAACAAGTTGGCGAACACGGAGCTTGCGATAGTGACTTCGGTGGTGAAATTGGAGTCGCAGCACTTGGCCCAGATAGCGAAACAAGTTCAGAAGCTGACCGGGGCGAAGAATGTGAGGATTAAGACAGTGATTGACCCGAGTCTTGTGGCGGGGTTCACTGTGAGGTATGGGAACTCAGGGTCTAAGTTGATTGATATGAGCGTGAAGAAGCAACTCGAAGAGATCGCTGCCCAACTCGACCTCGGTGATATTCAGCTTGCTCTCTGACTTCCATAGCTCCACTATATTGATTCAGCAAACAACTTTCTTTTCTTTTCTTTTTTTTGCATAAATTTACTGCGTGGAATTTCTTTGGAAGAGATGAAATGTAAAGGGTTGAATTGAGTTTCTGTGGAGGGAATGTATGTTGGTTCATCTGGTGGTGAATCATTTTGTTCCAAATACCATATGGCGCCAGTGTGGCTGCTACACTCACTGCTTTCATTTCAATAGTCACTTCCGCAGAACTGATTTTCCAGCTTCAGTTTTCAATTCTATTAATCTCAATCATTTTTAGTGCATAGCATATACAAATATACCATTGCATCGCCATCTATATTGTTGCTAAATAATTGCAATTGAAAAATACATGTTTGATGGTTTCTTGTTCCTATTGATAAAGGTAACTAAGTGTCATTGATTAGAATTCCTCTAATCTTGTCTTGTGTCTGAAATTTTCATATCACAACCAACCCAAGGATGAAAGTAGCTGTTGTGATGTAGTTTTGTTCCCATACTAGTGTATGCCATTCAACCCTTAGAGAGGAAAGTTTGAATTATCCAAGGCAAGTTTTATTTGTAAACAAGCTTTAGCTATGAGTTGTCCATGTGATTAAATCTTATCTTGTAGTATTGGGGCTGTATGATGGTATATTGGACATTATAGATGAGAACCCTATCAACTGGTAACTCCAGGCTCTTCCTCGCACTTCTTCCCTGATCTGAGCATTGATTGGCAATATATACTTAAAATTGTGGGAGCAAGGAAGTTATACAAAGGACCTTGGCTATACCAATTATTAAACTAGAAGGATTTAATATTCCCATTATAAATGATACATTTTATGTTTTGGTTCATGATATTTTTTAGTTTCAATATTAAGATTAAAGTCTAGGATGTGCTTACTCGAGGTTTGAAGCTCCAAAAGTTCTCCCCGTTAAGGAAATGAGTATGTATCCACCTTAACTAGAGGGATTCCTTGTCCACGTGAATCTTTTATACTCTATTAGCCAGGAGCGTGTCGTTTACAAATTTTATCAAGTTAATCCCCGTCCCCTTCATCTTTATGGGTATATACGTTTGTCTATTTTACCTATGGGCTCCGTTTGGTAGCGGGAAAGTCAAGTGAATTTAGAATCTGATTCTTCGGAAAATAAATCTATGGAAAGTAAAGATATTCACGTGTCTGGATACTTATAAGAATTCTAATAGGAAAGTTGGGTGGATTCTTATTATAGTGTTTGGTACGTAACAGTATTTCATGGAATGTAATTTAATTTTGACTTGTGTTTTCAATTATATCCTTACAAATTGAATAAAATTGAAATCGTTAAATAATGTTAATTAGTAATACAAGGTTATATTATTAAATGTTAATTTTTTGTCATTTATGATACTCTAATTATATAATACTGTTATATCATAAATATGGTATTAAAAAAAACTAAAAAAACCTCAATCGAGTATAAAAATAAATCTTAAAAATTATTTACTTTTTAAATCTGCCTTTGATATTCTTCTTTGTCAGTATCCTGAACAGTGAAAAAATAATCCATATGATTTGGATTATTTACAAGTTTTATTTAAGCTCTACTACGTTCAGCTTGTGTTAAGAATTTCAGTTTGCTAAGTTCATCATCTAATTTCCGCCTATTTTCAGATTCCTTCTAATTCGACCCTGTAATAGATTCTTCAACTTTAGTTGAAGAGAAGACAGAGTTTTATAAAAGAGTTGTGGTAAAGTTGAAAGAGAAGGAAGGGTTAAATTGGTTGTCATATTTTTTAGATTAAATTCTTAAGGAAAGTAATCTAAATATTAAGGGGGTGCTGAGATTTAGAATCCAAGTAAAGTTTTACTACTTTTCCTAAGTTAACTACTAAAAAATATGAACTAAATGTGATAATATAAATTTTAGGAAAAATATTACTTTCCTAAACAAGAATACATGCCAACCAAATAAGGCCTTGATGTATTGTTTAGATCCCTTGTCTACAAGAAATTTTACGTTGGTTTCTTTATTGCC
Organism: Erythroxylum macrophyllum; assembly: GCA_027564415.1. NCBI lineage: Eukaryota > Viridiplantae > Streptophyta > Magnoliopsida > Malpighiales > Erythroxylaceae > Erythroxylum > Erythroxylum macrophyllum. The sequence goes on from JAOQMK010000003.1 coordinate 19,244,602, forward strand.
TTAATTATACTACGAGGGAGGAAAACGTGAGAGCTCTAATGCATATAAATATTACTTAGGATAGAGGAATGAGTTGAATCCTTTAGCATATAAGAGATTCTTGTTATTTTATCTCTATATTCTTCTTTGAATGGAATTAAGTGTAACACCCCTATACGGAACCTACAACTATCCACACACATAGCAGTCAAATTCCTATACATACATTCATAAACATACACTTCTATTCGATGTTATACATATACACATTATAAAATCCCCCAATGCTTAACATTATAATTTAACAGTAGTAATACATCTTTACATTTACGTGGCAATCCAAAAGAAAGCATACTATTTTCTTTTTTTTAAAAATTACATGTGCAATCATTTGTAACTAAAAACACAATCTAAAAGTACTTTTTCTTCTATCTGTTGGCCTTAGGCCCTGTAGATGTTCCCTCTACCTAACTCCTATAACTTGAACCTACACAGATTAACACCTGTGCTAAGTTTGAAAGCTTAGTGGGGAAAATACTTAGTTTGGAGGACCCCTCACAGCAATCATCTGCCAACCGAACAAATTCAGAAATATCACAACTCATATGCAATAAATTCACATTCATGAACTAAATATTGATATTCAATACTCATGTAAACAATGATAACATACTTAAGCAAAGTATATAATGCAAATATGCTTCAACATATTATCCATATATCAAAAATGCACATTTATAAGCCAAGTATTAATATTCACCGCTCATTGATACAAATTATCAATATAATTGCACATCATTACAATTCATCATTACAACCAATATAAATGCTCATCAATACCAATTATTCATGTTGTCATGTTATATTTCTTATTTATGACTATTAAGTTTCCTTTCTGTGTTAAGCATGCATATTTTCTATGGGTGTGGATAATGGGTACTATGGATATCCGAAAATATCAAATTGTGGATACTCGAAGGTATCAAATTGAGGATACTCGAAGGTATCAGATTGTGGATTCCCGAAAGTATCTAACTGTAGACACTGGTGGTCTCAAAGACAATAGAGTAGGCACTGTAACATTTCCTTTAACCATTTTCTAATTTCACAATTCATATATTGACAAGTTACATGATATACATTTCAAGTCATAAAATCTATATCTGTGTTCATACATGCAAGTAATAACTTACCACTATTAAAAGGGTATCAAAATCACACTTTTATAATCATACTATACACATATGAGCAATAAATATACATACAAATCATTTATGTACATGTAAGTTTTCTTTGGAATGCATTACGTTCAATATTATATTCCAACGTTCAGTCTCTTAATTCATATGTGATAAGTCCTATTTCATTTATTTTTACGTGTTTGAAAATTTTCATACACAATCATAAAGGTTCAGATAAGATGCGGTAAAAATTGGAAACAAAAATAATGTCAGGTTGTGACAGACACTTTCTCTATTCATACCACTACTAATTCCTTAATATTCATATACACAACATCAGAATTGCGTTTCTAGGTCTTCTAGACATTTCTCCCTTCATGTCTCTCGTTTCTATAGCACTGATAATCAGGTCATATGGACTCCTAACTCATGAGATATAGACCAAATATCACAAGCTGCTCCAAAACTGGGGCAACATCAGGTCACCATTTTTGATCTCAATTTTCAAGGTCATAATGTCATAATTAAGTTAAAGTCCCTTATAGGGATTTCTAGTTCTATGTCTTAGTTTTCATATGCAACTGAAATCACTAAATTTAGAATTCTATAGGCTGATTTATGACCTAAACAATGTGACTGGTTCAACAATCCCTAGACAAAATTCCACTACGCAATACCCTCTTGTCATATTCAACCAATTCTATACAATATAACACCAAAATAACTCCAAAGCATCATCCCAGTAATCATTCCACATACAAATGAATCTTTTTACACATTCAAATATATACAAATATAGCAATTAACTAAGTGAAGTCTCAAACCTCAAAATTGACAAAGTAGTTCTTCTGTTGCCTTTTCTTCCCTTCCTCTTTGGATTTGCTTGAATAACCAAATGAAAAACGATGGGATTCATCCATCTCCCCTCTTCATATGCCTTTTCTTGAATTTTTTAGTTTTAGAAACATGTTTCAATCCCATTGGACTATATGACACAATTCTATTGGATAATGTGTTACAATCCCATTGGACCATGTGTTACAATCTCATTAGACCATGTGTTACAATCCCATTGGACTGCATGTTACAATTCTATTGGACCATATGTTAAAATTATATTGGACCATATGTTACAATTCTATTGGACCATGTATTACAATTTGTTGGATCATTTGTTACAATTCTATTGGACACACATGTTTTAATCTTATTGATCCATGATTTGACTTTAGAAAAATTGCATATTGATCCTTATTCGTCCTTTAATTCCCAAATTAGCCTATAATCTTATCAATTTATTTCATTCCCCTATGTCTTAAGTTTCTAATGACATAAATTTCATGCAATTTAGTTAATTATATAAGGAGTTATACCTCAAAAACTACAGGCTGTTTGAAAATAAGGATAGTAGCTAGAACTCAACTTTAAAACAAAATTCAAAACTCTTAAAGGCAGAATCTGTTGGCCCCCGAAATTTTTCTTGTTGAGTTAAGCATGATTTAAATAAATTATGAGGTCTTTATGGATTGATTATTTTTGGAGTTAATTAGTATGTTAATGATAGTAGGATTTATTACTTTGGTTAGTTGAATTAAGGTAGTAAGAACGTTCAAGGGCATTTTTGGAAGATTATTTAAGCATAAATTCCATAAGCATTAAAGGAAGGGGTAAAATGGACAATTTACATTCATTAAGGGCATAATTGGAAAGAAAAGTGTTGTCTTGCATTTGGAAGAAGAAGAAAAAGTGAGTGAGGGAAAAGAAGAGAGAAAATACGAAGAGAAGGAGAGAAAGGAGAGAAAGGAAGAGAAAAATAAGCTAGGTTTCATCTTTTCTTAGTGTCAAAGAGAGATTTTAAGGTTGTTCAAGAAGAGAAAAAGAAAGAGGAAGAGAAGAGCTTTCATCAGAGCCAAACTCTTCATTTGGAGAAGCTAGGGTTTCATGGTGATTGAAGAAGCTTTGGATAAACAAGTATAAGTATCATTCTTCTTGATTTGAAGAATGAAACATGTTTTGATGATAGTTAGAAGTTAAATGAAAACGAAAAATGAAGTTAAATATGTGTAGTAAGTAAAGAATAGAATCTGGAAAATTTGGAAGATGAGTTTGTGAAAGTTCACCGCGGCAAACTTGTAAGAATTCACGCGGACTTTTCTTCTCTGGAAAAGTTCGCCACGACCAACTTTCCTACACAGAACATGCTTCTGTATTTTAGGAATAACTTGTTCTGTAGTTATCCAACTGGGATGATTTTTGATTTGGAATAAACTAGAGACATAGGGCTACAACTTTTCTGAAGAAATAGAGTTTTAATTCAGTCTATAAGAATTTCAGATTGTAGATGGAATTTGAGCGTAGAATACTGTTTCAGTATAAGAATAGTCTGAAAATGTTTGGGATATAATTTTCAGATTATTGAACCAAATTGAATGATTTTGGTGTCATTAGAAATTTAAGACAATGAGGAACATTTTTCTAGAGAAAGCGTTATCAATTTTCTTCATTTACCTGATCAAAATGATCATGGAAAATTGACCCGAAGGTCTGGATTTTTGGAAGGGTCTTAGTTCAAGAAGCTTAGAAAATGCATGGGTTTAAGTATTCTAGAATTAATTATAGTGAATATGCATTGTGGGATTTAAATTGAATTCCTATTGAATGGGAATTTTGTTAATGTTAAAGGGAATCAAGAAAGGCAAGAGGAGCAAGAGGAGAGGCACTTTTAAGCAAGTATTTAAGCAAAGAATTCAGGTGGGTTACATGTTTAAAATGGAGTTAATGAGCCACTAATTTTTTCTTTTGAATCAAGAGAATTAAATGATTTCAATTGTTTTATAAATGTTGCATAAATGCTATTTGAATGATTTGAGAAATCTTTATATGTTCGGTATATGAATTTTGTTGACAAATTTTGAAACAAAGATGGAAATGCATTGAAACATTTTATGTTATGCCTTGAAAAATGTCATGGCATTTTATATATTCAAAAAGGAAGAAAAAGCATGAAAGTATGATGAAATGATTTGAGCATGAATATATGCTTTTTTGGGGCAAGAGTGGAACCATTTCGTTCGTCACATGCATGTTGACAAGAGCCTTCTCCCGGCTTCTCGCTTGTGGCATATGAGATATGAAGAAAAAAGGACTCATTTTGTTCATGATGTAAACTTCGGTTTCGCCATTTCATTCCATGGAACCCTTGAGCCATTTTTTTGTGCATTGCATCTTTGAATTGTCAAGGATGGTTCATAATTGAGTGTTATGCTTTGATGGTTAAATGTATATGCTATGTTTATGTGATGATATTTTAATTATGAGTTTTGAGCTAAAATTGCGAATTTGGTTGAGAATTTGAGAACTATGCGTTTTATGAATTCAATATGAATTTTCTATGACAAAAGAACATTTCAATGATTTTGCTTAGTCTCCATAATAAACTTGTTACCCACGAGCTTTTAATCTCACCCCCATTCCTTCCCTTCTCTAGATGATGAGCAAGAGATCGAGTGATTTAGAGTTAAGGCATCACTCCAAATTTGCTTATGTTGTATTTTGAGTTAGTTTTTGGAAAACACAAGGCTTTAGTCACATTTCACGAACTATTGGTTTATGTATCTTTTATATTTTGGATTTTGATATCGATGATGTAATGTGGCTTGAAATGCCATTAAAACTTTGTAAAACTCTTTTGTTTGAGGTTATTAAAATATGAATTATGTATGTGTTAAACCCCAAACTGTTATTAGAGATGAGGACTATTGTATATGAAGTGTTAGAAAGTTAAAGAGTTTGAAAATGTTATTTTGATCATGCCTTGATGTTTTGGCTATAAATTTTCTTTGGTTATCGAAAAGAGAAGAGTTTTGATTTGGACTAAATTAGAGAAATAAGACTATGAAGTATTTGTTGGACTCAAGTTCCAATTTAGCCTTTGAGGGTTTTGATCTTTGGATGGGAATTGAGCATGAAAGATTGTTACAATCTAAGGCTAGTTTGGTAACGTTTGGGATAACTTTCAATCTACCAAACCAAATTGGATGAGTTGTGGTGTCATTAGAAAATTTAGATAATGAGAAGCAATTGGCTATAAGGAAGCTTTGGCAGATTCCTTCAAATTGGTCTTTGAAAATTTGGTTGAGAAGTTTAGAAGTGTATGTAAATGTTTGATTTCGTTGTGGATCGAGAGAAGTTTGATTGAGGCT
>JAOQMK010000003.1:19271308-19286309 GCA_027564415.1 Erythroxylum macrophyllum
GTTCTTGAAAGCCATTAAGAGCTTTACAAAACAAATAAACAAACACCAACGTAGAAGACGATTCGCTATGTATTTTTTCTTTTTTTTTAAGAGTTAAAACCATATACAAAAAAACAAATTAAATCACAAAACAATTATAAGGGGAAAAAAGAAGCAGATTAGTTTTATGATTCTCGTTCAATCTATAACCATATGCACTTTCGCATCAACAAACTATATAACAAATTAGTTATTCTCTTGATTAAATCATAAAACGAGAATATAAAAGAAAAAAGGAGCAAAAGCTCCATTTATAATGAGATGAAACCAGGCTCTATCTAATTCATTTAACATCAAATTAAAATGAGGGATTTCAGAAAATATACCTGGAGGTGTAGAACAAAAAATTCCTTTATTGATGAGACGCGATAAGGCAGGATGGGAGATCGTAAGGAATTGAGAGGCGATAAGGAAGTAAAGAGGATAGTAGGGCAAAAGATGGAGATAAAAGAGTAAAAAAATAAACGTGATAAAAACTTAAATTGGAATGAAAACTCGATAACCACCCTCTTGGTGGGTTTAGTAAATTCCCAAATTTTTGAAATAAATTCATTCCCTTGAATTGAAAATTCCAAAGTAAAACTGTTTTTTACAATTATTACATTCCTTAGTTAGTTCCAAACCCACAGAAACGTTCGGGATAAGCAAACACGGGATTATTATCATTATCAGATTATAAAATGAATTATGCGTTGCAACAGCTTCATTCTTTTTATGACCGCCCTCCTTTTATATTCTCTACTACCTAATACGATCTTCCCTTATCTCTCTTAATTTTCTGATTATCTAGGATTCTGCTGATCCGATCCCATCCCATCCTCACATTCCGAACATGTCGATGCTCGATTCTTTCTTCAATAAGGGCTTTAAAGCCGCCAAGTGGTAACTCCTCAATTTCTTTGATTTTCGGTGTTTTATGGGTTGGGTGATTAGGAATTCAGATAAAGGAAATTCTTGTTGTTTTCGTTTTAATTTCTGAATAGATATTCAAAGTTAAATTTTTTGGGAATTTCGTGCATCGATTTGTTGTATACAGCAAAACTCTGTTGAAATTAACAATACCACGCATAAAGTTGCTGAGGAACAGGAGAGAGATTCAGATTAAGCAAATGCGTCGAGACATTGCCAAGCTTTTAGAGACTGGTCAAGAAGCTACTGCTCGTATTCGGGTATATGTTGTGTATCCACTCTTGAATTTTCGTAATTCAGGCAACGGAATTAATGATTACTTATACTGTTTTTCAGGTTGAACATATCATAAGAGAAGAGAATATGATGGCGGCCCAGGAGATTGTTGAACTCTTCTGCGAGCTTATTTCTGTGCGCCTTCCTATTATTGAAGCCCAAAGGTTTATAAGATTTATACAAAGAACAACATTTAATCAGTCATATACATCATGTTTTGATATTGAAGTAGCTTAATGAAAACTAAGGTTTATAAATTTTGTAGCACTACGCCTGGCAGTTCTTTTTGTATCTTTGTGACACTTGTGGTAATTGCTCGTTTTATTCTACCTGCTCTGTTATGCTTGTTGATAGTGATCTCTTCATCGACTTCATGAATATCTTAATGTTTTGAAGCTTTTTTATTTGCGGCTTATTCTATTAAAATGTTCAATATGGCTAACCTCCATGCAAACTAAACCAAAAATGTCTAATATGAATCCTTAGCTTCAGTTTCTGGTTTCTTTAGTTGCTTACATTTTAGGCTTTCCCTAATCTTTGAAAATTAGTTGTCTAAAAGGTCGAATATGTTACCAGGGAATGTCCTCTAGACTTAAAAGAAGCAATATCCAGTGTTTGTTTTGCTGCACCAAGGTGTGCCGATCTGCCGGAGTTGCTGCAGGTTCAGATGCTTTTTGCTTCTAAGTATGGAAAGGAGTTTGTATCTGCTGCAACTGAGCTTATGCCAGAATGTGGTGTTAACCGACAGGTTTTGGGAATCTATCTTGTATTTGGACTTAATTGTGGCAGACAATCTTCCGCTTTTGTTCTTCCTGTGACACAAATTCATTTTGCTTAATCTACTGCAGTTAATAGAACTCTTATCAATTCGTGCTCCATCACCTGATGTCAAATTGAAGCTTCTGAAGGAAATTGCTGGAGAGCATGAATTAGATTGGGATCCAGCTGCATCTGAATCTGAGCTTCTGAAAACACATGAAGATTTGTTGGTAAGTAATATTATACAACTTACTTGATTCTTGCTTTCTTCGTCTTTTACATGAGGCTTCTCTTTCAGAATGGTCCAACGGATTTTGTTTCTGGGTCTAAGTTGCCCCTTCCCGAAGAGAAGCATGATGAAGCATCTGCCAATACTAATGATGGTGCTCACTGTGAACCGCTTGATTCTGATATGGATTTTGACTCATTAGATTTACCTGAAGTTCCTAAGGTGTCATTACGGCCAACCTCAGAGGCTTCCCAAGGACCAGAAACAGCCCCTCCCATACCAGCTTCCCTACAACCTGTCAATGGTCATAGATCACTAAATCAGCCTGCAATGTCAGAAATTTTGTCACAGAAACCTACATTGGAAAATGAGAATTTTGTTGAAGAAAAGTCGGTGGTTGTCAAGGATGAAGTGCAGGCAACATGCTCTAGTACTGTAGATGTCAAGGAAGAAAAACAATTTGTACCATTCACTTCTTCCCCATCATTTCCTGAAGATACAACCAGGACACCACCTTCTTTCTCCCGGACAAAAAGTGAAGTCAATGTGGATCTGCGTGATGTTTTAGCTGCTGCTCAAGCTGCAGCTGAAACTGCTGACAAAGCAGCAGCAGCAGCTCGCTCAGCTGCTGCCCTTGCACAGGCCAGGATTGGTGAACTGACCAAGAGTAGTAATGACAAGTTTCCCAGCAGCCACAGTGAGAATCCATTTCATGTAGACATTCCCGACCAATCAGCTAGGAATGAAAGGCCGCATTTGTATCATCAACAATCATTTGATGATTCTGATGTTGCTGTGGACCATCCAACTACCCGTAGAGCTGCTGAAGACCATCAGGCTTCACAATTACAAGATCTTCCATCCTTTGATAATCTCAAAGTGGAATGTGATTCTCCTCACAATGAACATATTACCGAACATGTATCAAGTCATTATCAGCCACAGAGATTAGCTTCGATGGAGGATGACTCATATTTCTCATACCCCAATTTGTTTTCGTCACAGAACTCAAATCTTGGATCCAATGCACAATCTCTGCCTGGTGACTCCCATTCTTCTCATTAGCTCTTTATCTACTTATATTTGAGCATCAGGTGTGTTAAGTGAGTGTATTTCATATTATGTAAATCTGCAAAATTCTCTCCCTGTTGATATGTAGATTAATGAGGTCAATAACTGATAATTTGCGAGACTCTATATAATTCTAGTTTAGCTTATATTCTGTGGCTCTACATGCTAGATTGTCTACAGAGTTTCCCTACCAGCGTACAAAAGTAATTTCTTGTGTACAATACCGTTTAATTTAGGAGATGATGAGCACAAGCTGTGCATCTTTGTTAAATTGTTCAAGGCAAAAATAAATAAATTAGAGCCTAAAGTGTTCATTAAAATACAAGCTGAATTTAATATTTTAAAACATTTAAAATGACCATAAACATTTAAAATAAATTAAGAAAATTGAATAAAGTTAACTCTGTAGATTATGCGTTATGATAGTGTAGATATAAAATAGATTTTTTATTTTTTAATTTGACAAAAGTAGTAGAGGTCGTGTTAAAATTAAGTTAAACTATTTTCATTTTCATTTTAAATTCATAATAATAATTAATTAATTAATTTAGTTATATTATAATTAAACAAAATTCCTAAATTTTTTAAAATATTTTTAAAACTTTAATTTCTAATTCGTCTGTCATCTTTCAATCGACACTAATCAAAGAGTATAAAATCTTAAGTTCGTATTTTCACCTAGTAATTAAGTTGAGGAGAAATGAAGTTATTATGCACCAACAAACGATAGTATCATAAGTACATTAAAGGCAAACAATTTGGGCAATGATTAGCCTATGGATTCCACACTATTATAACATAGAACATGACTAATCCTAAACCTAACCCTAACAAAATCCTTGAAATTACCAACCATCTAAACAAAAAAAAATATTTATAAAAAATTGCCTTTACTATTATTAGAACAAATAATAAAACAATCATATAAGGAAGAATTGATCAGTGATAAGCCTAAAAGTTCTTCGAGAGTCCTCGAGAAGAATCCACGTTATGTGAACTAAGTGGGACAACAAAATTACAAGTCATGCAAGCCACGATGGGATAATTATCATATTATGTTTATTTTTTGTTATTTTTATTGATTCTTTTTACTGTAGGGGTAAGTCAAATAGTTGTTGCAAATAATATTATAGTAGGATTAGTGTGATAGGAGTCTGTTTTGGGTACCATGAGTCTTATGAGTTGTTATAAGTTAGTAAAGTTTATTATGATTGTGTATTTAAATTCAAGTATTCAGCATAAAAAGAAAATAGTTACTTTCAAACACAAATTCATATGGTCTAATTCTCACCCTAAGCAAAATCACCTAAAAAATTATTAGCATTGTTTATTGGGACCTATCACTAGTATCAGAGCTTGGTTTATTGCAACTAACAAAGGGAGAATTAAGAACCTAGAAGCAAGTCTAGCAGGGAATTAAGGAAAACTAACTAACGAAGAGAGAACTAAGAACCTAGAAGCAAGTCTACGAGGGATTTAAGAAAAACTAAGCAACATGGAGCTGAGTTTCAATGACAAGATACAATAGTTTGAGATTGCCATTGACAAACTCTCTAGAATCTTGCTCACTATGTCATCTAATAGTAATATCAATGCCTTTTATTAGACATTTGAGCACTGAAGGGGTACAACAATTATTTTCATCTTAGCTAGCTAAGCTAGAATTTCCAAAATTTTTAAGAGATGTCCCAAAAAATGACTTAGCAAGGTGGAACAATTGTTCATGTTCGATGGAACCACTGAATTTCAAAAGGTGATCTTAGCTTCCTTTTATCTTATAGGAGAGGGCAACCAATGTTGGTAATGGTTAAGTTATGGCTACAAAGAAGAAAGGAGGGAAATCATATAGGTAGTTTTTGAAAAAGAGTTGTGGGCTCAATTTAGACCTACAAAGTGTGAAGTTTTTGACAAGGCATTATCCAAATTAAAACAAGTGGGTTCATTACAAGACTATCAAAAGGAATTTGAGAAGCTCCAAAATCGTCTACATGGTTGGACACAAAAGGCATTGGTGGGAACGTTTATGAGGGAACTCAAACTAGAAATTTCTAAAGATTTGAATGTTCAAACTCACAACACTGAAAAAAAGCCATCAACCTAGCTCAGATGAATGATGAGCAATTAGCTTGTCAACAAAAATATGTAGAAGCACCACTTACCAATTGCACTCAAAGTAATCTTATTTCACCTACAAAAGCCAATATGGCCTCTCATATGAAGTGACTGACTTGGGACGAGATACAGCAATGGCGAATGCAAGGGTTATGCTTCAACTGTGATGATAAGTTTACTCCAAGCCATAAATGTGACAACCACAACTCTTATTGTTAGAAAGTGAGAGTAATTCTAAAGATGAAGCAGAGGAAGCGATGACTATGATACAAGATGAATCTGCAATCTTTTTACATACTCTATCAGGGTGGTCCACTCCATAAACTATGAGAATTACTAAGAAGGTAGGGCATCATTAATTAATTATTATCATTGATAGCGTGCCTATTCACATTTTCATCAGCAATAAAATAGCCACAAAATTACAACTTACAGTTATACCAACTGGATCATTTATGGTTAAGGTGGCTAATGGAGTACCCTTAAAATGCCAAGGGAGGCTTAAGCGTAGGGATATACAGGTCCAAGATATTCCTTTCTCCTTTATGCTTTACTGTTTACCATTAATGAAGCTTGATTTGGTATTAGGAATTCAATGGTTGGTGCAATTGGGCTCAGTGGTGTGCAATTGGAAGAAGATGACAATAGAATTTCTACGGGAAAATCAAACTTATAAATTTTAAGGGACATATGTTTAGTCTATCCAAACGACATCCATATAGGCTATCTTTATTGTATTTCACCAAAGAAATGCAATAATTACTAATTATAGTGTCATAAGATAGAGTTCATCTAGAAATGCAGCAGTTGTTATGAGCCTTTGAAAACATCTTTCAATAGCTAAAATAACTTCCTCTAACCAAAGAAATTGAGCATCAGATCACTCTCAAAGAAGGAACTGAGTTCGTCAACGTGAGACCATACAAATATGCATATTTTTAAAAGACTGAAATTGATAAACAAGTATAAAACATATTACGACTAGGGCTAATTAGATCAAGCACTAGTCCTTTCTAAATTAAACCTTATACTAGGAACTGAGTTCGTCAACGCGAGACCATACAAATATGTTTTATTAGTTAAAAGGAAAGATGATGGATGACATGTTAGACGAGCTTCATGAGGCAACCTACCTCACTAAATTAAACCTTATACTAGGTTACCACCAGGTAAGAGCCCGTTTTCTTAATATCCTTAAAACTACTTTTTGCACTCATAATGTCATTATAAATATTTTTCATGCCTTTTGGCTTATGTAATGTGCCTTCTACCTTCCAAACCATTATGAACTACAGTTTTTGGCCTTATCTTCATAAATTCATCTTGGTGATTTTTTGAAGATATATTGGTTTATAGCCCAAATTGGATTGACACCTTGAATAGGTTAAAAAACTTTTGAAATATTATGACAACACAAATTATTTTTCAAAATTAGGAAATGCACATTTGGCCAAGAATTAGAGTATTTGGGTCATATTATCACTCCTCAATGAGTGAAAATGGACCTCAAAAAAATTACAGATGTATTAAATTGGCAGAAGCCTACTAATATTTCTAAGTTGCATGATTATTTAGGCCAAACAGAATATTATAAAAAAATGTGTTCATAACTATAGGCTCCTAGCTCAATCACTCACCAATTTGTTCAAAAAGGGGTCAATTTCATTAGAGTGGAGAAGTTGATGCTGTCTTTGAAACTCTCACACACGTAATGACGACCACCCCGATGTTGGCCAGGCCTAATTTCAATACTCCATTTACTATTGAAACTGGTGCATCTAGAGATGAATTTGGTGCAGTTCTTACTTAACAAGTGATACGTTGATATTCTAGATATATTTTAGCTCTATTTTGTCATTGTTTTTATACTGAATGATGTTAAACTGCCTTTAGTCTTTGTGAATTTGGTATTGCTGCTTTGTTTTCGGTGTTTGCAGATTTCATGGGAGAAAATGAAGATAACTAGAGGAATACACGATCTACCCGTATAAAGAGACACAGCCTGTGTAAAGTTTGCCAGATTTTAGTAAAGATTCGAGGAGTACACGGTCAGGCCGTGTAAATTAACACTGACCGTGTCTTCCAATAATGAAAAGGCAACCAGACCAGAGAAGAACACGGTATGCCCGTGTATTGCCACATGGCCCATGTATGATAGTTATTGATAGTTTTCCAGTAGTTAAAAAGGCAGTGAGTTTGGAAGAAAAAGAGGAAGGAAGAGAAGAGAAAGGAAAAGAATAAAGAAATCGTAAGGGGAGACTTGAAGATTGAGAAATCAAGATTCAAAAAAATTAGCTGGAGTTCTTTCTCCTCCTCTTTTACTTGTTATTTGTCTTAGATGTTCATGTTTATGATTTTACTCTTAGTTGAATTCAGTCATGACTTTGTAAATTTTCTTATTCTAGGATGTTTGTTTCAATTTGGGATTTATGCATTAAACCTTATGCCTATACCTCTAAATTCAATGTTGACTTGATTTTAGTATAGTATTTTTGATCTAATGAAGATTTGATCTATCTAATCTAGGGTTTCTTATTGAACGTTGATAGATGTTAAACTAAGTACTAAAAAGTGATGTTTAATGTCTGAATTACTATATTAGATTTAATTGAAAGAACATCTAGAAATAGGATTCTTCATTAAGAGTATTTGAGATTAACCATTGTATGCATTGGGTTGGATCCGATTTTAGTCTAGGAAACTAGTTTAAAAATTGGAATCAACAAATCAATTACTTCGAAAGAATTAATTGGTAAGAGTAGGTTAATGTACGTAGGTCAATATTTTATTTTATAAGGATGGCATGAATTCTTTGTTGGAATAAATTCCTAGAATATTAGGTTAAATTTGTTAATCGTGTATTGATATTTCCTTTACAAATGAATTTTCATATTTAATTGCATAGCAAATTTAGAAGGTATAAATTTAGTACTTTGACCTAGTCCTTGTGGATCGACACTTGATTGCTTCAACTAAACCCGTATATTTGCGGAGCCTATCAAGCACACCATTGCTTACCAACTTGGATGGTCCTTTATAACTTCTACAATGGATTACTCCAGTCAATGAGGACATTAATCGATGTTGCAGTTGGTGGAGCAATTTTGAATAAATCTTATGTTGATGCATACAATCTCATTGAAGAGATGGCTCTCAAAAACTACCAATAGTCCAATGAATGAGGAATAGCAAAACATACTCCAAGTAAGTATATGTTAATGCACTTATTATTTGCATGTTAATTCTGTGAATGCTAGGAGTTCTACTTCCGCATGTGAAATTTGTGGTTCTGTTGATCATGTGTCTGTTAATTGTCAAGTTAGTAGTCTTTTTGCTCAAGATCAAGGGAGTGACCAAGTTCAAGCCATTAACAACTTCAACCCCATACCTCAATTTGACCCACACTCAAACACTTACAATCCCGGTTGGAGGAACAATCCCAATTTCTCCTGGAGGAATAACTAAACCCACCATTTCAGCCAAATATTAGACCACCTCTAGGATTTCAAAGACCTTGCAATCCACAAGGACCTCTAAAATCAAACCTGGAAAGTATGATGGAATCTATGTTACTAGCCCAAAGACAACAAGAAGAAACCATCAAGCAATTAACCTCTAAGGTAGACCTGTTAGCTGCCCATAACAAGTTGCTTGAGAATCAAATTGCAAATCAGGCTAGTTCATCGACCACACCACCAGGTAAATTACCTAGTCAACCTGAAACCAATCCTAGGAAGCATTGTAAAGCTGTGACATTGACAAATGGAAAACAATTAGCAGGACCCCATGATCCTAGGAATGAAGTTGTAAAAGAGGGCGTAGTTGAAATTTAGGACAGGCTAGTAGAGAGGTAGAAATTGAGAAGGAAAAGAAAAGTGAGGATGATCTTTCTAAAGAACTAGAAAAGCCATCCCAAAAACCATACACTCCACTAATACCCTTTCCTCATAGAATGGTCAAAGCCAAGTTAGATGCTCAATTTGGGAAATTCTTAGAAGTTCTAAAAAAGCCCTACATCAACATTCCTTTCACAAATGCACTTTCTCAAATGCCTTCTTATGCTAAATTTTTGAAAGAAATTTTTTCAAATAAAAGAAAGCTAGAAGAGCATAAAACTGTTGCCTTGACTGTTGAATGTAGTGCTGCCATTCAAAACAAGCTTCCTCCTAAACTCAAAGATCTGGTAGTTTTTCAATCCCTTGTCAAATTGGTAAAGTTACAATTGAACTTGCTTTAAGTGATTTAGGGTCAAGTGTAAGTCTAATGGCATTCTCTTTATGTAAGAAGCTTGATTTAGGAGAGTTGACACTCACTACTGTTGCTTTGCAATTAGCAGATCGATCTGTTAAATATTCTGTTGGTGTATTAGTGATGTGCCTATTAAAGTAGGTAATTTGTATGTGCCTGTTGATTTTGTTATTTTAGAAATGGAGAAAGATACCAGCACCCCAATCATTCTTGAGAGGCCATTTTGGCTACAGTGGGATGTTAGATAAATGTAAAAAATGGAAAATTATCTTTTGAGATTGGTGAGGATTGTGTTCAGTTTGACTTGTCAAAAGCCACTAAATTTCTGAGCTTGTCTGATGATTGCTTTAGAATTGATGTAATTGATTCTATTGTAAATACCCATTTGTCTAAACAACATTCGGGTGATTTTCTTGAGCATTGTTTGGTTACTAATGGAACACCAAGTGATGAGATTCCAGAAGTGGCAATGATTGCTAAAGCTTTAGCAAATCTCCCTACAAATAACAAGGCCAAAGAAGAGCAGTTTGAAGTTCTAGAAGTGGATCAACCAACTGAAGTAAAAGCACCTGAGGTAGAACTCAAAACCTTTCCTTCCAATTTAAGGTATGAATTTTTGGACCCTGATTCTACTTATCCTATGATTGTGAATGCTAAATTGGATGCTGCTGATACTGAAAATCTAGTTCGCGTCTTAAGAAAACATAGAAAGGCCATAGGTTATTCCCTAGATGACCTTAAGGGAATTCATCCTTCTGTGTGCATGCATAAAATCCTAACGGAGGACGACCATAAGCCTACCATTACCCTATTTCAGATAGTAAGTGGGTTAGTCCAGTTCCTGTAGTTCCTAAAAAAGAAGGGATGACAGTAGTGAAAAATCAAAAAAATGAACTCATTCCAACTAGGACTATCACCGAGTGGACAATGTGCATAGATTACCATAAGTTGAATTCTGCAACTAGGAAAGATCATTTTTCCCTTCCCTTCATTGACCAGATGTTAGAAAGACTTGCTAGGAACTCTCATTTTTGTTATCTTGATGGGTATTCAGGTTTCTTCCAGATTCCCATTCACCCACAAGTTCAGGAGAAAACCACTTTTACATGTCCATATAGTACCTTTGCATATAGGAGAATGCCTTTTGGTCTTTGTAATGCTCCTGCCACTTTCCAACGTTGTATGATGGCCATATTTTCTGATTTCATTGAAAACATAATGGAAGTGTTTATGGACGACTTTTCTATTTATGTTTGTCATTTGATGATTGTTTGAAAATTTTGTCAAAAGTGTTGGAAAAATATGAAGAGGCTAATTTAGTTTTAAATTGAGAGAAGTGTCATTTTATGGTACAACAGGGGATTGTATTGGGTCATTTGGTGTCAAGTAAAGGTATTGAAGTTGACAGAGCAAAAGTGGAAGTAATTGAAAAATTGCCCCCACCTACCTCAGTAAAAGGTGTAAGAAGTTTTCTTAGACATGTTGGTTTTTACCGACAGTTCATCAAAGATTTTTCCAAAATAGCAAAACCTCTCACACGTTTACTTATCAAGGATGTACCTTTTGAATTTAATGAAGATTGTTTGAGTGCCTATTACAGGTTGAAAGATGCCTTAATTACAGCTCCGATTATGCAAGCACCTGATTGGGATCTTCCATTTGAAGTGATGTGCGATGCAAGTGATCATGCTTTAGGAGTTGTTTTAGGACAGAGAAAGGACATCAAACCTTATGCCATCTACTACACTAGTCGTACTTTAGATGAGGCTTAGATCAATTACGCCACCACAAAGAAAGAATTTTTGGAAATTATTTTTGCTCTTGAAAAGTTTAGGTCGTACCTAATTAATTCTAAAGTTGTTGTCATTACAGATCATGCAGCTATACGACATTTGTTGAAGAAGGACTCCAAGCCACGTCTTATCCGATGGGTCTTATTCCTGTAAGAATTTGATCTGGAAATCAAGGATAAAGCTGGTACTGAGAATGTGGTAGCTAATCACCTTTCTAGGATTATTGTTTCCCGTGAAGACTGTCCAATTGATGATTCCATTCTAGGAGAACAACTATTAGCTATATCATCTTTTGCAACACCATGGTATGCAAACTTGGTTAATTACATCGTTTGTGGAGTGTTCCCACCAGAGATTACTTATCAACAGAAGAAGAAACTCATCTCTGATGCCAAACACTATGTGTGGGAAGAGCCATTACTATATAAATATTGTGGAGATGGTATTTTTAGACAGTGCTTGCCTAAATATGAAGTCCAGAGTGTTCTTCACCACTGCCATTTGACAGTTTATGGTGGTCATTTTGGTCCAGATAAGACAGCCGCCAAGGTTCTCCAAGCAGCATTTTCTGGCCTACTTTGTTCAGTGATGTGAAGCAACATGTGGCTACATGTGATAATTGTCAGCGGATGGGAAACATGTTAAAGAGAGCTGAGATGCCACAAACTGGAATTTTGGAGGTTGAATTGTTTGATGTTTAGGGAATTGACTTTATGGGCCCGTTTCCTAATTCCCATAACAACTTCTACATTTTAGTGGTCGTGGATTGGGTTTCAAAATGGGTGGAGGCAATTGCGACTTCCACAAATGATGCTAAGGTGGTAATCAAGTTCTTGAAGAAACATATATTCACTCGTTTCGGAATTCCAAAAGCCCTTTTGAGTGATAATGGTACTCACTTTTGTAATAAGCCCCTTGAGACTCTTTTGCAGAAATATAGTGTCTTTTACAGGGTTGCTACACCACCCTCAAACAAGTGGGCAGGTTGAAGTTTCTAATAAGGAAATAACGGGTATTTTGGCAAAGGCAGTTGATAAGTTAAGGAAGAACTGGTCTTTGAAGCTTGATGATGCTCTTTGGGTTTATCGTACAGCCTTTAAAACACCTTTAGGTACAACACCATATAGGATTGTATTCGACCAATCATGTCATACTAGTGGAGTTAGAACACAAAGTATATTGAGTTGTCGAAACATTCAACTTTGACATGAAATCTACTGGAGAAAAGAGAGCAATGCAATTGAATGAGTTGGGCATTTTGAGATTGGAAGCTTGTGAGAGTTCTTGCCTGTACAAGGAAAAAACTAAGTTGTGGCATGACAAACATATTACCAAAAAGTGGTTTGACGAAGGTGATTTAGTTTTGTTATTTAATCCTCATCTTCGTCTTTTTCCAAGTAAATTCAAGTCAAGATGGTCTGGTCTATTTCAAGTTCTACAAGTGTTTCCACATAGTGCGGTCGAGGTTTGGAGTGACATTTCAGGAGCCTTTAAGGTTAATGGCCAGTGCCTAAAACCTTATTTTACAGGACATCCATTAGGTGCCACAACAACTTTGGCACTTTCAGAACCCCAACAAAACTGATACAATTCAATGGTTTGCTTAAACCATTAAGTGAGATTTGTGTGTTTCAAGTCTGTATAGGTACTTATGCTTTGAACAAAAAATTGATGCAGCAAACTACGCGATCCAATCGTGTGAATTTGCACGACCCGTATACTGACCAAGCGAGAATTATTTTTCACCAGTGAGATACACGGTCCAACCGTGTGAACGCACACCAACCGTGTTTGTTCTAATTTCGATTCCCGCCAATGAGTTACACGGACAACCTATGTGTTCCCACACGGTCCATGTGTCTCACTTTCACATATATTTTCATCCACAATAGCCTTTTTCCTTTCTCTCCCTCTCTCGTTCTTCTTTTCTTTCACTTCTCTCCAAACCCTAGCCCTCAAAATCACATTCCACACTCTTCAATCTCAACTCAAACAATAAAATCCTACTCCACTCACACACCCTATCCTACTTCCATCTCCATTATCACCATCCACCATTCCCCTTCTATTCTTATTTTCACTCACTCTCACAATGGGACCTAAGAGGCTTAGAATCTCCATTGGAAGGTCAAGCTCAAGCCGCAATCAACCGCCTCAAACACCACAGAAACAAGGTAATTCCAATCCCCTTGGTTTACTTGACAGTGATGATTGTGATAGATATGAAAAATTGAAAGATAGACCTTTAGTTGCCACTAGGTATTACGATGAGGAAACTTTGAGTAACTTGGACTTACTAGCTAATATATATAGATTGTTTAGGGCTATTGGTTTGAGAAATTTCCTAGATGTTAGGTGCTCAACATATTCAAACATAACTTTGGAATTTTTTAGTACAGTTTCTGTTAAGGTTACTCAAGGGCATGATTGTCAAGTAGGTAGGATTTCCTTTCAACTTTTAGAGCGAAGACACACTTTAACCTTGGATGAGTTTAATGCTATTTACTTCCTTCCAACCAGCTTAGACATCATTCATCGTAGGGTTCCCCTTAGCTTTGATCGATATCGCTTCTAGTCTAGCATTGCTAATGACCCATCCTATACCCCTAGCTCTTTCAAAGCCACTTGCATGAAAAATCCCTACTTTCGATATACTCAACGTATTTTATCTAGTGGGATTTTTTCCTTGATTGGCTTCTTAATTGCCCTTTTATACTGTAAAATTAGGGTTGTGTGTTATATACTGTTAGCTAAACGACCGTTTAAGTGACCATTTATATTAATTTTTCATGGTGAAATAATTGCATTAACATAGACATCCAAAAAGAAACCTGGAATAATATAACATTGGCTAAGTTCTTTTTTCTCTATAGTTTTTATAATATGGATTTATATCTCAAAAGACAAAATTGATTGATCAAAAAAATGAGCATTTGCGAACTCTTAGCTTTCAAATGTATGATTGTTGGGCGATCCAAAAGGTATAATTATGTAATGACCTGACTATGACATTTCTTTGGGCAATGGAATACATTATGTAAATCATAATCTTTTCCTTATAGAAGAGTTCTATATTTGAATGTTTACGTGTTACAGAAAAATGTATATGTTTATGTGACATTTATGTGTTAAGCTTGTTGATGATATATACTTCTATATTATACGAGTGAATCATTGTGAACTATTTGTTGACTAATTGCATAATTACATATTAAATTTGGTTATGAAACAAACAAACTTTGCTTTTAGCATATGTTGATTTTAACTTGTCAGGCTACAGAAGTTTTTGAGCTAGATCAACAAATTAAAATGGCGAAAGAGCTTGATGGTCATATTTTGTGATATGTACATGATCAAAATGGAAATTGTGTCATCTAGAAGTGTATTGAATGTGTAACTGAAGATTTTAGACAATGTGATAGAAGTACAACAATTCACCCACCATTTCTATACATGTTGCTTAGTTTTTACACAAATAGTAGGCTTATGTTTTAAATTTTATTTTTATACAATGTTGTAGCATATCGTCGAGCATGAAAAATAGTTACTAAGCAAACTGGACAAG
>JAOQMK010000003.1:19438953-19453503 GCA_027564415.1 Erythroxylum macrophyllum
AATTTTTAGTAGAAGTTGGGCTTACTACGGGTTTTGGTGGCATTAAGCCTACCCATTCCCTAGTGCCAACACGGTCCAAAAAGGTGGGTCGTGTCAATTATTGTACAATAATATGCTACATTTATCGATCAATGTACTATAACTAGACATTATAATGAATATTTTTTAGGTCCATTGACTATAATGAGTCTTAAAGGCCAAAAATATACGGTTTCTTATTAATACTGACATATAAAAGCATTTTAGGTGTTCTATAAACATATTATAAGGGATTTTCAAAGCATTTTTACTTTCATTGTGCTAATGTGAAGTGTGTGAACCTCTAAGTTATTAACGTAAGCATGCAAAGGCTTTTAAGCTGTAAATTTCATTTTTGAGTTAGGGTTACACTTCACCTTTGTTATGTCTAACTTTTATTGATTTTGCTTGCCTTCATATCTTGATTTTTGTTACAAATTCTTGTGTTTTAATCCAAATTTGAAATGAATTGAGTGAAAATGGCATGAATATTGCATGATTATTGGTTGGAGTGTCTTTTGAATGTTGCATGGAAATAAGAAAAATCATGCATAAAAGAATGAAAGTATATGTGAATTATGCATAGTGTAACTTTAATTAATTAATTAATGCACCTTGTCACACCCGTGACTCCCACAGTCATGGATATGACAAAAATTTCTTTAAATGGTTTAATATTACGTGCCATTTGATGTAGGTTTTAACGATGTAAAAACCTAAACGTAGACTCGGACTACAAATAAAAAGAGTAAGATAGGCTAGAGGCGGACACGCATAAAGAGAAAAAGATGAAGAAAAGAAACAATGAAGAATGTTGGAGGCAAAAAGAACAGAAGACCGATTGGTGGTGAAGAAGAAGAGAAACAATAGCAGATAGAGAGAAGGTAGACCTAAAACTAGGAGGAGCGTCCGTTCTTCTGGGTGATAGTGAATAGAGGTAGAGGAGGAGAGCCAAAGCTAGGGAATAGCCAACATCCTCATCCGTGGACCCATTTATTTTCTATCTCTATTTTATCTCTGTTGTATTATGAAACTCCTCTGTTGAACTAGTTTTTCTTGTTAGAGTTTGATAGTCCATTTCAGTTTTTTGCTCTTTTTGTTGCTTTTAAGACTTTTTTGTTACTATTAACTGTGGCATTGAAGTATATGAAGATGATAAACCTTGTTTATTCCGTAATGGGTTGATTACTTGTTATTGAGAAATAATGTAGGTAATTTAATCTATTATGCATGATGAAGGGATTGCTTTGTTGTCTTAGTATTTATTATAGTTTCTAAGCTTTTTTGATGTAATAGTGTGGCCAACCTTTGCATCATTAAGGTATTAAACAAAGGATCGAGAGAAGAAGTTTAATATTAGAATGAGAAACTATAGTTAAATTAGTTTACTTTTTAGTCTAATTGTGTAATTTTCTTTAAAGCCTTTACTCGACAAATCGGGATATAATGTTTAGGATTGCATCTGTTTTTATTTTCATTCAAGATTAATTTGAGTGAATTAATTTCACCTCCTTGAGAGACTTCTCTAGGTAATCAACTACAAATACTTCGTATCCTTGTAAGTAGGATAACCTAGGTATTTTTAGAACTTATTTTGGGAAGGAAAATTATAAGAAGGGCTACTTTATACCAAAATAAAAACAAAATTGATTATACGAAAGTTCCTCTTCACCTTGTTGAAAAAATATTTTTAGCAGAATTGTAAGAACAAACTTAAAGAGTGGATGTAGGCAAGGAATATTTACTGAAATACTATAAAATTGATATACCATTCTTGTCCTCATTGTTCTTTAAATTACTTCATAATTATACGATTGATTTATATTGCATATCTCTTTGTATCATCATGCATTGATCTTTGTTAAATTGCATCCATTAGATAGAAAATAATTATTTAAATTCACCAACACCCAATTCGTCCCCTCTTAGGTGCCACTAGGGAATAAAAACAAATTGGGAATTGGTTCTTTAGGAAAAAGCTTAGCAAAGCCCTTAGAAACTTAAGTTGGATGTCAACCTTCACTAGTGACTATGCTTCAATATTCTCCTATACTCTAATCAATTTCCAAATAGAGATCTTTCTTGATGTTCAACCAATTGAAATACAAGCTCCTTCTAAATTTAATAATTATATTAGTAATGTTCCTAGTTTTAAAGAGGCTGTAAGGAGAGGTCTGAGCTTAAATGTAGAAGTCTTATGAAGCTTACTAGTGAATGTATAAGCTGAAAGCTAATAAGGAGGAGTTAAAAGCTTTTTAATAAGGTAAACCATAAGAACACTGCGATTGCCAACAATGATTTCTTGACCAAACTTAACTACATTTAGAGAAATCTCAACTCTAATTAAAATGATGAAGCTCTTAAGCAACTAAAAAGGGATGATTTAGTGAAATAAATTGACTTATTGGAAATCCTCAACATATTATTAAGGTAATCAAGGAACTGTTGGTTGAAACAAGGGGATTAGAATACATTTTTATATAATACAATGCTCTCTAGAAGGAAAACAAACAAGATTGTCTCTTTGAGGGACTTATATGGATCCATCTTCATATAATAACATAAGTTGAAGAACCTTTGCTTCCTATTTTAAAGGAACCCTAGGAACTATTAATGATTAATTTTTCTCTATGTAGGACCTTAGAACATTTACTTCTTATACCATTTACTGAGAGCTAGCAGATTCCCTCCTTGATCCTTTCACCAACTTTGATATCAAAAAGGCTTTGTTTCGTTTAGGAGTTAATAAGGCCCTTATATTTGATAGATTTAATGCATTATTTTTCAAAAACTCTAATACTTGATAAAAACCATGTCACCAAAGTAGTCTAGAAATTCTTCATAAATGACAAGTTATTAAGTGTAAAAAGATCACACACACACACACACACACACACACACACACACACACACACACACACACACACACACACACAGATATATATATATCATGATTACAAACATCTAAGCTCAAACTGATTTTGAAAAATCTCATTAGCCTCTAGCTAGGTGCATTTATTTAAGAAAATAATATCAAAGACAACATTTTTATAGCACAAAGTCTATTTAAAAATTACCATAGAAGAAAATAAATTAAATTTTGTGTTTTAAAGATAGACTTTCACAAGGCATTTGACTTAACAAACTGGAAGCTGGCCTTTTGGAAGTTATGGAGTGGTTGAACTAATGTGTCATATCTACCTTTTATAGCATCAAAATTAATGGTGAACAAATCCATCTCTTCAAATATGGTAAAAGACTTAAATAGGGAGACACCTTATCTCCCTATCTTTTCATGCTTAATAATAAGGTCTTTAATTGGATAGTAGCAAAGAATATAGACAAGGAAAGCAAGTTCATATTCCATCAAAAATGTGACATGCTAAGGATATTTAACTTGTCTTTTGTTGATGATCACTTGCTAGTTTGTAGAGCTAATACATAACCTAATAAAGTGTTTAAAAACTATTTATAAAGATTGAAGAGGCTTTTAAGGCTCTTAGTCAACTCTCGCAAAATTGATTTCTGTATTTTTCAGGGTTTCTAAAGATTCAAGAGCAGATTTCTCTCTTAACTAGTTTAATCATAAGCAACCAACTTTCAATTATCTTAGTATTCCCATTACTACTCAAGCACTATAAATTAAGGAATGCCAACCTCTCCATATAGACTCCATAAACCAATGGTTAGGTGGTTAATAAAACATGTTCTTAACTTCACATATAGGTTGCAGTTAGTTACCCTAATTCTCAACAATTTGTGTATCTATTGTTGCTTACACATTTTCTTACCCTAACAGTTGATTAAAGTTATTAAAAAAGATTACTGAGAAACTTCTTATGGATCATAATAGATAGCAAAGCTTTGGAGAAAAAGTTAAATGGACTAATCTATACTTGCTAAAGAAAATAGGTAGTTAGGAATCATTCCCATCAGAGTAATGAATCCTTTGGTGTTAGGTAAATACTCTTTCATTTCCTAAAAGGTGACAACTTTATAAGGTAAATCTTAAAACTAAATCTTCATAAACTTTTAAGAAAGTTTTGCGTTTAAAGGAATATGTATGCATTGAATTCAAATTGAAGATAAGGAATAGCATCAGTACTTCATTTTGAGTTGACAATTAGCATAAATTGGCCCTCTAAGCAACCTACAAGAATATAAAATATTAAAAGTAAACTTATTAGACCATGTTAAGGTTGCTACAATTATCAAAGATGAAACATGGAAATGGCTAGCTTACTCCTCAAAATATTTCTCTTCTAATTAAGAGAGACTTTAAGGTTTACAATCTTAAACTAATTATGGAGGACTTCTTAATCTAGACCAAATTCAAGTCTAAAGTATATACTAATGGATCTTGTTTAAAAATATTCATAAGCACATATTAGGACGTTCTTTAGTTTAAGCTAATTTGGCACTTCAATAATATCCCAAAACCTTCATTTATACTTTGGATAATAATCAAGCAAAGACTTAGCACAAAGGATAGACTTCACCTTAAGTTATCCATCCTCTTATATCCCTTTTACATTTAAGAGAATGAATCCATGAACCATTTATTCTTCAATTTCCAATTCTTATCCATAATATGGAATATAATCCAAGCACTTTGCAATATGAATTGTGAACAAGGACTAGTAGTCTAGCAAAGTGGAATAAGTTTAAAAGCTCCAAGCACTATAGCAAAAAGTGATTTACGCAACAAACAAAAGCGTAGCTGTAAGTATAATTATCATTACTTTTTTTATTAAGCCAACAAAATTTATACTGTTAAATAAAATGGTGTTGCTATAAGCATAAGGTAATATAATTTTTTGATTAAGCAACAAAATAAAAAATGTTGCTTTAAGTTTTGATTAAGGCAACGCATTACTTTCAAACTATAGCAATAATGTTAAATAGATATTGCAACATTTTAAGTTTTTTTTTACGCAACAATGTTAAATAGATAAGGCAAAAAAGTAAAAATTTTTAGACAACAATTTGTAACAATAAAAGCATAAATTTATTCTTTCGTTACCAATAATATTTAACATAAAAGCAAAATTTTATCATTATGCAGGCAACATTCATATATACATTAAAAGAAATATATAGATATTAATGTACATCTTAATTGCATACATACTATCAAATGTAAATGATAAAAAACTACATTTATATATGATACATAGTCCAAAAAGCAAAAAATCACTAGCTAAAATATTCATCTGCAATATCATCCTTCATTCCATATGGAATATAAGTTAATTAATCTAAATATTAAACAAAACCAATATGTGTAGGCGCTCCAAAATCCTTCACCAAGGACCTCTTTGTCCACTCCTAATCATCACCATCCTATTAAAAAAATAGAAATAAGAAGTATATTAGAATTGCAAAACTACTATGCTCATATAGGTAGATATATCTAAAATATGAAATACTAACTACTTTATTGTGATCTTAATTTAATCAAAACAAATAATATAGTCCAAAAACTAACAACACAATAATTCAATTTTCTTTTGTGAACAAATTCAAAAAGCATAAATATAAGTAGTTAATCTTAACAAAAAGGATAACAAGATAATGTACATCAACAGTGAATTAAGGAAATGAACTCAACTTGGTCTCTAGAAAAGAAATTTGAGAGTATCACAATAACTATAGTCTTGAAGTTCCTATTGAACTTAAAACATTTAATCCATTTAGGATAGAAAATTTAAAACATTTAATCCATTTAGAATAGAAAATTAAATAATCCATGATAAGAAACACATTAAGCAATATAGAAGTAAACTAGTCATTTATGTTAATGATAAGGAAACAACTATTCCTAAAACATGCCCCATGAGAAATAACAAATTCAATATCTTCAACCCGAATAGCCTCAGGATCACCACAAGTAGCTCAGCCAAAATCTAAGAATTTCTTTGTCATGCCAAATGCATCTTATGGATAACAAACATTTTTTAAATGATGCAGGGGTTTCAATTATAGTTCTTTAAGCAGAATGAGACAAATGACATTAGGCTTTGAAGTAAATATATGAGAAAACTTTCATAACAGAGATAAATGATACCATAGCTATTTCCTTTCCAATGAAAGCACCAAGTCAACCATGAGCTCATAATGCTGGCCGAAATAAACATCAAAGGAAAGAATATCAGAAGACATAGTTCAACACAATGCTAAAAGAAATTACTTGCGAAAAGAAGAACAACAGTATCTGCTCCTTGACAATCCTTAAAGATAACATATGCAATTTGAGATTGTTCACTACATAAGCAAAATAGTGGATTAGTATGAGAACAACAAAAATAACAGAAAGAAAGGAACTCAACAACCTAATACCTTTACACCTCAACTGTAACATCACATTGCTATACTAAGGGTTAGAACCCTAGATTTCTGTAAATGAGAAATAGTAAAGCGAGATTAGAAAATGCACTTCATGCTCATGCATAATATAGTATACATACACATGAATTTGATTATTGCAGATATTGTAATGATTTGTTCATGCACACATTTGACATTTTCCAGGAGTAAATGATTGTTTTAATGTGATTATGAAGTGAATAGTGAATATTTTGTCTTGAAAATTAATTTGGTGAATTTAGTATTG
Organism: Erythroxylum macrophyllum; assembly: GCA_027564415.1. NCBI lineage: Eukaryota > Viridiplantae > Streptophyta > Magnoliopsida > Malpighiales > Erythroxylaceae > Erythroxylum > Erythroxylum macrophyllum. Next base: position 19,445,585 of record JAOQMK010000003.1, read on the forward strand.
ATTTAGAATTTTTGGTGAAATTTGAGAATTTTCTAAAATTATGGGTATTTTTGGACTAGAAAAATGTCAAGTGGCAAGACAATTAATAAATGGCACTAGAAATAAGTGTCAAATGGCAGTAGAAATTAGTGATAAGTGACATTAAGATTTAATGACAAGTGTCATTGAAAATTTAGAGACAACTGGATTAGAAATTGGAGACAAATGGACTAGCTTTTTAAAAGAGCCAATTGGAGACCACAATAAAATGACAAGTGGCAAGTGAAAAGTGTCACAACACTAGCCACTCACCTCTCACGATTTTATTTACCTAAATTAAAGACCATCTCATGGTCTTTCACTTGTCATTTTCGATACAAGCTTCTTTTCTTCTTCTTCTTCTTCATTTGCTCTCTTCTTCACTCACAACTATCTCACTCTCACCCTCATCATGTTGATTTTTGTCCAACTATTTCACTTTGTTTCTTCAAGATTCGTTGCCTTCTCCATCTTGTTACTAAAGGACCTAACCCTTCTACCTTGAATGATGATGATGATCGCGTAAGCCATGGAAAGCTAGGGTTTCATGGTGATTGAAGAAACTTGGAGTTTAATCATGTAAGTTAAACTTTGTTCGTCATAGGTTGTCTAAATAGAAGCATGTATGATGATAGTTGGTGAAATGTTCATGAAAAAGATGTTGAAAATATATGTGTAACGTGGGTTAATAATGAACATATCCATGTCTTGCTTTTGTGTTTTGATGGTAATATAATATGGAATGATATAACGTTGGATTAATAGAGTAAATGGTGTTATATATATGTTGGAACGTGGGTAAAGAATTGTTGATGTCTTGTTTTCATGTTTATGATGATTAATATTTCATAAGTTTTTGTTGAGAAGATTTGACTTAGAATGATCATTAAAGATGGTGTAGGGAAAAGTGCAAAAAATTTTGATAGAGAATGGGTTTTATGTTTTGTTTTCTTGGTGTATTAATGTGGATCTCTTTAGGTGTTTTGGAGATGAACTAAAATGAGTCTAGAGCTAAAGAAAGGAGTAATGTGGTGTCTTGGAAATGGGAAGAATTAAGGTGATAGTTAGAAGTGAAATAAAAGTGGAAATGATATATATATATATATATATATATGTTCTGTTTTTAGTGTTCATGATCAATCATGGACTATAATTTGTTTATGCATGATATTGAGTTGAAATGGAGTTAAGAATGATGGGGAAATGATGAGTAATTAAACTAGAAATGATAGACCAAGCATACGGTGTTGAATGTAGTAAGTAAAGAGTTAGAAATTTAGAAAATAAGGTTGCAATTGGATAGATTTTGGGGAAAGAGGCATAACTTTTGCTATGGATCTTGGATTGAGGTCAATTAAGTATGCTTTCTAAGAGGACTTTGAGTTCTACAACTTCTATGTAGACCCCGAGGAGAGATTTTGCTATCTAAAGGGTTAAAATGTCACATTTCTGTAAGTGACCTGTGAAGGTCCGCCCAGCAGACATGATGTCCCTTCAAATGGACATGGGCGGAGCTAGAAAGCTGGAAAACCCGAAAAGGTCCGCCTAACGAACATTCACTAGCCAATTAGACTTAATTTAGGCTTGAATGGAGCTTGAATTGAACCTAGAATGATGCTTGGATTAAGTGACTAAATGTGTGATATGTATGAAGTGATAATGGAGGTTATAACTTAGTGAATGAATTGTTGATATCAAAGTAAAAAAAGCATGATTATAATGGAAATGAAGATGTTCATATGATTATAGTTATGATTCAAAGGAGTTGAATAATATGTATTAAGTAAATGTGAATGAGAATTGGGTATTATGACAGCATATAATGTTAGAAAAGAAATGACAAGAAATTGATTTATGATAGTAGAATAACCAAGTGTTCTTGAGGTGTAACCTTAAGAATCAGCTAGACACATGCAAAGGATAAGGATTGAACGGTGACTTAGAATGATCATGTACAAATGAAGTGTAAACCTAAGTTCAATTAGACATATATGATTTATGAAATGAGAATGAATATAAAATGTGAATTTAGGTAATATACCCAGGGTTATCATTGAGCATGCATTATACACAACACATATACATATGTATGTGATTGAGTGTTCATAAGGTTGTGCAATTACTAATGTGTGTGTGCAATATGTGTATTGCATAATGCTGATCATATACAGGATAGAGCGTCCGCATCTAAACATTTCTGAATCATGGAAGCTAATGCTAATCTGGAGCGTACTGTGAGTCAACCTAGATGGTCTCATTTTCTTTGTTTATTATATTTTGAATTTTTGTATTGAATTACTACTGAATGTGAATGTGCTTGAGAAAATTCCGGACATAAATAGTCCGAGGAGTTTGATAAATGCGAGAAAATAGGAAGTGCTCCTTGTATGTGAATCTGACAGAATTATGTGTACTCAACAGAACTGTTGAATGCCGGACTTAGGTCCGATGACATGTGAAAGTGAATGTGTAAAGTAAAATAAAGTGACTAATTGATCTGATGTGATTGATGTATTTCGTTACATGAATGCATGATAATATAAAGGCTGTTGTGACCGGAGTAGACACCGAAAAAGAGCTTAAAGCTCAGAAAGTGAGAAAGAGCTTAAAGCTCATAATGTGATTAAGAGCCAAAGGTTCACAATGTATAATGAGCCTGGTATCCCCAACGGATACGGGACAATTATCAATAAGACCGGTATTTACAATGGATACGGGATAGGTATAGGCTCTCGATCACAACAATAGCAATTGAAAGTGAGTCTCATAGGCATTGTATATAAAACTGATATGTATGTTTTGAATGATTAAAATGAGCTATTTGGCTACTCTGAATGTGAACAGTGAAATAAGTGATCAAAGTAGTTTGTGATGCTAAATGATTACTAAGGGATTGATGTGAATTACGTGATTACGTGAATTGTATGTGTTATGTGATATGAGGGAGCCATCGAGGATTGTTAATTTATTGAGTTCGCAAAACTCACCAAAATTGTAACATTATTTTTCAGGCTTAGAGGGGTTACCCCATCAAGCAAACGAGAGTCTAGCCACTGCATTCGAGTAAGAGATAGAGGTCGGGATCAGTTCGCGTCTGCATAGATTTTTCATTATTTTGTATTAAAGAATGTATTCCGTAATTATTGTATCATGTGTATTTCAATAATTCTGTTTGCAATAACTTTCCAAAATGGAAATGTTTGTAAATGAGATTGATCAATAAGTGTAATAATAATTGTGATTATGATGATTATGAAACTAAAATATGGGCCCAATTTGATCAGTGGTTCTCTGCAATATGCGTGTGATTTATGAAAATTTTGTGATGAGCTTCGATTGTTTGACTGTTCTAGTATGTCATCCTCGTAAAGTATATTCTCGAATACCGTCGGTATGTTCGTGGAATGCCCTGTAAGAGTGGGGTGATATATCAACATATATTATATCATTAGAAAAAGAAAAGAACTCCTTGAGGTCCCTCGGACTTGCTTTTAGAGAGACATTACTCACTTTCACTGTTTTTACCTAGAGAGAGAGTAAAGGAGTACGATAAAAACAAGCAAAATGATGACAAAAACCTCCATGTACGTAATATAGGAGCAGATGTTCTTCCAATTACTATTTTTTGTGGCCTTTTAAAAGTTAAAATTCCAAACTGAAAACTCAGCATGTTCTGCATATTTGCAAGTAATTTGAGTATATTTAGATCAAGTATGAATTTCTATTTTTCTTTTAGCTTCATTAGTCTATTCTGATTAAGTAGAAACCTTCACAAATCAAATGTATCACAACATAAGCAAATACCTTATCAATTAGACTTAAGCTTTGCTTCTTAAAAACTAATTAGCAAACAAGTTACCTAACACGAATAATTACCATAACAAAAATGCTAATTTTTTTATTATCTAATTAAAGTTAGTGCTGGAAGTGTGCGACTTCATCAAGTAAAGGGCACAATAGCAAACCTATTATCAAGCTGTTCAAATGTCAATGAAGATGAATGGGCAAGTCAGTACTCTGCGGTGAGTTCAGCCACCACCTCTGGATTGTTGGGTTTCTTAACATCTCATGTAGCTACACAAATGCTATAGGAATGCTTAAAAACTTTTCTAATTATCAGCCAAAATCTAAAGTCCCAGTAGGGAAGAGACGAGTGGAAAAACAAATGGGAAAACAGAAAACAACCCTTAACTAATTAACCAAATAAACTGCACCTGTGTACTTCACCTATAGGCGACCTGTGCGAGGGAATGGATGGTAAGGGCTGAACTTCATTTGTCGAAGACCTCCATCATTGAACAACTTAATCTGAAAAGCAAAGGGAAAGGAGGATTTTGGCGTTGTTCATTTTCCTCTCATAAGCTTTATTGTATGTTCACTCTTTATCCCTAAAATAATGCGTAAAATTACTACTATATATAATATAATTAAAATTATAATACTTAATTGTTGTTGGTTATGATAACCCTCGCTAAATTTGGTTTGACTCAGCCCGATTCAGTCCAAATTAACCATGTTCTGATTCGTATTTAAATCCTTTGAATGTTTTTGAAATTCAAGTTGATCTTGGGTTATTGGGTCCAACCTAACCTAAAGTCTAAAATTTTAAAAGAAAATGAAATTATTTTTATTTTAAAAATTAAAAATACATTTCATCGGGTTTGGATAGGACTTGATTGTGCTTAGACTCAGACCGAAAGTTTTAGGTTGAGCCTGAACTAAAAAATTTACACATAATAAATGATCAATTTAAGGTTATGTGTATATATTAAATTATTTTTTATGTATCTTGGAGCAATTGTATCACTTGACTTAATTTTATTAAATAAAAATTGATGGTTATTTTAATTTTCTTAGACATATTCCAAATACTCATTAGTAAATAGAGAAATTTTATATGTTAAATATACATTAGTAAGTAACTATATAAATAAATATGTAACAATAATAAATACCCCTTATTAAATAAATGAGTGGAACTATAGTAACAATTTCAGATGCTGTATATATAAGACTTTATATTGCAATCTTTTTTTCTAATTTTGTTACCTTTTTTTATACGTAGCAATAATTAATATGTTGCCTTTTAATATTATTAAAGGCAATACTTAAAAAACCGTCGTCTTATGTTAACTTTTAGCAGTATATTTTTAAACTATTGTAAACATCTCTATATTTAAAGCACTTTTTGCCGTAGCAAAAACTAAAACAAAGATGATTAAACTATTTTCAAGTTAGCATTCAACTATATAGTTTACATCTTACGGAAAGAAACAAATATGAAGAACTTCAGAAACATCGAGCAAAGCAACTCTCTAAGGTGTGCTGAAATGGATTAACGAGGCTATCATAGCCAGGAGTACGAAGTACGAACACTGGGATCAGCGACGGAATGCGTTACTTGAATAAATTTCTGGAACTATAAACCCATGGTAGTGTGCCTTACGCTATTTCTTTGGTTCTATGACCTTCTAGAAAAGAATCGTCCTCTAGTTTGGTTCCTTTCTTCCAGTTGTGCTTGTAGCCACGTTTTTTGCACTATTCCTGTATGGCTGCATAACCTTTTTTTCCTATTGCAGGACTTTTTCAATCAATTTACTTACTTTCTGAAAAAGAATTGAAAAAATATTAAAATTAAATTTACACTTGAAAGAGTGAAACCAAAGTAGAGCTAAAATATGTTGAGCAGTTTAAATTCTGAGCCTGAAATTATTTATTTCGAACATTAAATTTAGTGTGGGATTAAACAGGTATTTTTAGGAATTTAAATAATTTAAACTTAGACGTACTAGTGAATACATAAAATCAATTATATTGTCTTCTATGGACCTACGCAATTTAAACTTAGACGTGTTTATGAATATATAAAATCAATTAAGTTGAAAATAACATCGATGTAGTTACGTACAAGGAATCTATACCCTAAAACCAATTTTAGACGCCAGCTAATTTGGCTATCGGCATTAAATTTGAGGCATCATCTGGTCCAGTTCCTTGAGAGAAACAATATTGGATTCTTCGACCGGAATGACATTGACGTTATTAGTATAGCGTATTCAAGTATTCATAATTTTGTTCTTTCCTTTGCTCGAGGACAAAAGCAATGCAGTCGATATGTAATTACGACCGCAGAAACTTCGCCAACCGTGTTTAGCATATAAAGATCGACCAGTCAAACCCATTATCTAGCACTCTTTCTCTCTCTCTCTCTTTCTTTTCTCTTTTAGGTTTAATGGTCAATATTACAATTTATCAAATTATCATCACTTGCTCCTCATTCAAAAAATAGTGAGTTGGTCTTTTATAAGTACATTGTACTAAACATTACCAGCTTGCGGATTAACTGGCCTTAAGTAATTGCGATAGAACTATGGAGTTAATATTAATAACCCAAGGATGAAATATGGAGTATAATGACATCCACATTTATTTCCATAATAGCAAAACGTGCACTCGATATGTGTAGGTTTTAGTCAGAGACGCTCTGTCTTATTTTATAATTTACATGTGTACCTTTTTTTTTCATGTTTTGATATGAAAAGTCGACAAAAATATAAATTAATAGCGTTACAGTCGCAATTCAATTAAGAGTAAATGGCCAAGGGTATGAAGTTGACAACTAGAATTGATAGAGATGGTTCAACACGCCTGGACATGTTAATATTTGAATTGTCAAAATAGTGGAAGAAGAACAGAAGTGGGCAATCCTTATGCATTTCCATTTCTTCATGGAAGCCACCCGGTATTTGGCACCACAGGGGCAACCAATTAGTCCGGATTCGAGCCGGGTAAAACCCTTTCGGGTGGCAAAACTCTCCCTTACGAGTGTTTAAAGCGACTCCATTCTCAAGACTCGAACTCGAGACTTTGGTTAAGGATGGAAGAGTCCCTACCGCTCCACCACATCGTGGGTTTAATATTCTTTCAATACTCCCCTATACTTCCTACGTATGGAATAATTCAATGGCCCTTTACAATCAAATATGGCACCTTGCTATGTGGTATAACACCATCTGAATGGGCAACTGCAACCTTCGACAAAAACTTGGGCAGTGTTTCTTTGTTCAAACTTTCTTTAAGTTGTTCTATGCATTGCATATAGCATCAAAGGAATAGTCCTATCTACCGTATATTTCTTTGAAAAAGAATTTTATTAAAAGGAGGAGAAATAATTGCATACCAATTCGAAAATAGTTAAGGCAATTTGCTTGAAAATAAACAACCACATAAATTAGTCCAAATCAAACAACCATCAAAATCCTAGTAATACCTTTATCCTTTATAAGTAGGCTTGGCAAAAAAGATAGGCCAGTTCAATCCAAGCTGAAGTGAATAGGTTTAATTTAAGTTGACTGAGTTTCTGTTTAGACTTAGTTTTTTTTTCTTTGAGTTTCAATTCAGGTTCGTATTCAACCTTCGTAATCCCACTGGATCGAAACCTAATGTTACATATACTTTTAACCCTAATTAGTATTCTATTCTTCAACTTAAATCCTTAATGTCATTCATCTTCTCTTAACTCCTAAGTCGGATTTCTCACTTTCTCACTCCCCCTATTTTAATTTTTAGCTCCTTTCCACTTTACTCTAGATTGAGCTTTTTTGTTAAAAATAATTTTAATTTTAGCAGTGTTACCAATAAATGAGAGTAAGGATGAGCTTATTAAAGCCTTGAAGGATTTGATTCTCATTCAAAAGCCTTAAACGAAACATTTAACTATTTGTGTTATGGACTTCTAGAGTCTTCTAAGGCAACTTTTTCATGGGTTAAAGGAATATTCATATGCAACGATAAAGAAATTAAAGGTTAGACAATTGATTTTGATATATTCTTCTTCTGAACCCAGCTTGATGTTCTTGCTTTTCAAGATTTTCACCTTTTTAAAAGGTTGAAAAGGTTTG
>JAOQMK010000003.1:19547590-19561706 GCA_027564415.1 Erythroxylum macrophyllum
GGCCAAAAATATAAAATTAATTAATTTTTCCTCACACATGCATCATATGCCATAGAAAATATTATTTATCCCTGAACCTTCTGGTTCTCATACCCAAAATCCCCTCCCTGCATCTTCTGTCCCAATTTTGTCCGATTAGCCTGTGCACCGTCGTGTATAAGGCTATCGCTAAGGTCATTGTGAATCGCTTGAAAGTTCACATGGACCACCTCATCGGGGCAAACCAATGGAGCTTTATTCCTGGCCGGCACATCACTGAGAACATAATTATCACTCAGGAGGTTATTCACACAATGCGGCAGAAGACGGGCAAGACCGGGTTTCTGGCACTGAAAGTAGAATTGGAAAAGGCTTACGACTGCCTCTAGTGGGAGTTTATTTAGGATACTCTGGTGGATATTGGGCTCTCAGAAACTTTAATATGGGTCATTATGAAGTGTGTCACGACGGTGTCTATGCAAGTTACCTGGCAAGGCAATGTCTCTGATACGTTCAACCCTTCGCAGAGCCTCAGACAGGGTGATCCCATATCCCCTTACCTTTTTGTGCTTTGTCTGGAGAGGTTAGGTCAACTCATCTTGAAAGAGGTGGACTGCAGGAGTTGGAAATCGATAAAGCTGAATCGTACGGGACCTCCCATTTCACATCTCTTCTTTGCAGATGATCTTGTGCTTTTTGCGGAAGCTGAGGATCGCCAGATTCAAGTCATCGCTCGCACTTTGGAGGTTTTCTATCATGCATCCGGGCAGTTTATCAGCACTGCCAAAATTCAAATTTTCTTTTCCAAGAATGTCGCTCGAGCAACTGCGCGCCATCTTAGCCACAGGCGATCACCCAGTTTATCACCCAGTCGATCCTCGCTTCTCTGCCCATTTTTACTATGCAAATGGTGCGGCTCCCGCGCCAACTGTGCGATACTCTAGAGAAAACCATGTGCAATTTTATCTGGGGCTCGACGGTTGAGCAGTGTAAAGTGCACCTGGTTAACTGGGATTCAGTGTATCGGCCTAAGGCCGCGAGAGGGCTGGGCCTTCGCCGTCTTCGAGCCACCAATGACGCGATGTTGGCCAAGTTGGGGTGGGAGCTGATTTCCAAGCCTAATGCGTTGTGGGCTCAGATTCTTCGCGCCAAATATCGTTTCGATGGCCGCACCATCCCCCCGACGTTAACTCGATCTGGGGCCTCAGTCACTTGAAGGGGGATTTCTACAGCCTAGCCCTTTGCCCATCAAGGCCTCACATGGAGCCTGGGGACCGGTAGGAGTATCTTGTTTTGGCTGGATAATTGGATGGCAGGACGTGGGCCCCTAATTCATGTTACCACGTCTCCCGTCTCGGAAACCATCCTTTACGCCACCATAGCTGACTACACCACTGACCAAGGAGACTGGCGATGGTTTGAATTTCAACAGTTCCTGCCGTCCGCAGTGTGTATGGAGCTGGCACACTTCTCCCACCATATCGAGGAGGTAGGGGAGGACAATGTGTCGTGGGGGCTAACACCCCATGGGAGGTTCACCGTGGCATCCGCTTATGAGCTAATTGTAGGTCCCAACACGGGTAACCCTCACAAGATTTGGGAGCTCATATGGAAATGGGCAGGTCCACAGCGGATTCAGTCGTTTCTATGGCTCGTGGCTCAACGCAATCTTCTGACCAATCAACATCGTGTAGCTCATTATATTGCAAGTGATAGCTGATGCCCGTTTTGCGGTCACGATGAATCCACTACTCATGTTCTTCGGGATTGCTCGCAAGTGCAAGCAATTTGGCGTCACTTCCCCCATGAAGCGATTGATGCAGGATTCTTTCTGCAAGACGAGGCCGCGTGGCTGATGTCCAACCTCACGAGGCATTCCCAAGTCCAACAGGAAGCCTGGACCATCATCTTTGGAGTCACCTGTTGGTTCCTCTGGAAATGGCGAAATGGTAGAATGTTCGACTCGAATTTTCATTGGCCGGCGGAGGGTCACATAATCATTTTGGACTACGTTGCCTGGATAGCCCGGGCGCGAGCCCTGGAGAGTTGTGTCTTTCCATCCCAGAGCATACCAGTGAGTCATTTAGTGGGTTGGACCAAACCGGTAGAGGGTTGGGTCAAAGTTAACTCTGATGATGCAATCCAACAAGCGTCTAATAAAGCCTTTGCAAGGGGTTTAATAAGGGATTGCCAGGGGAACTGGTGTGGTGGGTTTCAACAGTTTATCGGACAGGGTTCCCCCCTCTCCATCGAAATGTGGGGTTTGTTTTCAGGCATGACTTTGGCTTGGGATCTGGGCTGTCGCCGAGTGGTTGTGGAAATGGACTCGCTCGAGGTTATTACCATTCTTAATTCCTCCACTTTTGTTCTGACTGAGGAAACCTTTTTTGTGACAGGTATCAGGGCGCTTTTACATCGAGACTGGGAGGTACAATTTTATCATGTCGTCCGAGAAGGGAATCAATGTGCAGACCAGTTGGCGCATCTGGCGGCCTTTTTACAGCCCAACCTCCTTATCCTCAAGGATCCCCCTTAGGGTCTCTAGGAGCAGCTCCTTAATGACGCTCACGGAGTCTTGTATTCTAGAGTGTTGAGTTAATTTTTGTTCTTTCCCTTTATAACAAAAAAAAAAAAAAGAGTTCATGCACCAAGGCAGTACGCAAAATGATGACACAGGACGCAATCTCGTATTTATGTGAACAACCATATAAATATTTATGGTTCCTAATTATGATGTCACTTTTCATCCTTTTATTTTCTCTATCTCTTGTTAACTTGATCACTGAAAGTCTAAAGCCAAAAGCACGTTAACATTTGATTTAACAAGTATGTCGACAGAAGTTCCACAAACCAGAGTTAAGACGATATTCTAATTCATTGTTTCAAGTTTAATTTCGGACACTTGAATCTAAAACCAAAACTTAAAAATTCAGATCCACCAAAATTATACTATACTACGTTACATCTCTCCAGATAAGTTAGTTATGAAGGCTACTCTGCTCCAAGATTCCAAAAAATGTCCAATAAAGGCAGGAGTAAGTACACTTCGAGGTTAGAGAAAGAGATACATATACGAAATTACTTAAATGCTGGAAAAAGGATGATCTTTAAGCGGTCATTAAATATGATCAACATAAATGTGCATACGGTGATTGAAACCTAGAGCTGCTGATCCATTTGGGAGATATGGGACGAGCTGTAAGGTGCAAGACCGGGAGAGCAAGTCCATTTGCCTTTGGATCTATTCTTCTCATCAATCCATTGTTGCCTCCATCTTTTCTTTTCTCCGCTTATCCGTTTCTCCACTTAACATACAAAGCTGATTGATATTGTCAATTATCATGAGGAAGTGATCATGATTCGACTTCCACTCACAGGAACGTCTGTTATTGTTTGGAAGAACAAATTGGGCCAAACACATCGCTGTGTCTCTCAAACATGCATATACTTAACAATTTGCTGTCCAATCAGTTATTTGTGAGCCTGAACCCTTAAACTTGGGATTGATCAAATGCATATGTAGGAATTAGGCAACAAATAATCAAAAACCACTTATCTGTCGCATTTTCCCTCCACCTGTGATGTAAGATATTTATGTGTCCAATCAACCGAAAAAGATACATTACAATCAGTGTAAGTACAAAACACTATTATCGATAGTTTAGTGTAGCAGACAGCAAGTGTCCTTAGTCTGAATATGGCGAGTTGAAATCTTCAATCCGTAGTGCCAAGCTAAGCTGACCTTGACCTTGATCTCCAGCTTTCCAGTTCACAAAATGTAACAGCAAGGGCTATCGCCTGAATGTGGTAAGCTGAAGGCTACTACTACTAGTTGATCTTGATCTTGACTTCATGTTTACCAGTTTACTAGATCGCTCTTCGTATGAAGCTGGAACAAGTTTAAGCGGTAACAAAGTGAGGATGATACCAGCACTGAAGAGAGAACAAAACCCACTAGACGTCATCTTTACAACTAATAAATTAGATTCCAGCTGAGCAATTTTTATTGAGCATTAATTCAAGTAGCTCAACACATATTAATCTAAGTTTTCTAACGTTAAGTATGGCACAAATTTCAATAGTCTAACTAATCGTGCTTTGAACCTGTCACAATAAATCAACTGAAACTCCATTCATTGATATTGTCCAACATGTAAAAAGACATGAAGGACTTACGTTCAGTTTGCCTTGACAATAATGGAACATGAGAAGAAGTCTTTTTCATCAGTTTGCTTGACGTGCTTACACCTGAAAAGTCAAAGAAAAGGAGGATTAACAAAAGAAAATGGAAATATGTGGTGGTTTTAAGAAATCAAGGGAATAACTTTCTGTACGCAAACAGCTAAGAAAAGCCTCATGGAAGATAGCAGCTTGAAGCAGGTACACTCGGCATTCATTATCCAAGTGAACACGTACAGCTTGCAAAGCATCTGAGCAAAATTCAGCAACATAAGTTATAAAATCCATCCAAAAAATGTAACTGAATTTGACTACTGGTTCTGGTAATCATTGAGGTAAATGGGAAATGAAGTGTTAAGGATGTTACATATTTGAAACTGATATTGCTGTATGGAACTCCTCAGAGCAAATGAAGTAATTTCATTATGAAAGGTTTGCTTGATGGCAGTTACGAGAAATTTTAGCAATCTATATTGTACAAAATAGTGAAACCTATTTGTGTGCCAATCCCAGAACCAATTTCCAAGAACATAGAGCTGGCTCATGATGAGGCATAAGGCATTTTGGTATAAAGAGTCTCCTTGGAAAATGAAAGTAAAATTGAATGCGTATGCATGTTAACTTGCATCCTCCCTCTTCATAAAACTGAAGATAAAAATATAAAATGAAGAATTGAAGTTTAGTTCACCCTGTAATAGTATTTCATGTATTCAAAATAGACCAAAGACAACCGCGCAAAAAAGGGAAAAAGATAAGAGAAAAGGAGCCATATGGATGAATGCATTTCAAGTACCTAATGAACATTTAAACTTCAGGCCTTCAAATTCACACGACTGAAGAACCAATGGAATATCTGGAGCCATGTGGTACTGGGGTTTCCTTGGTGTTTGACGAATATCTAATAGTGCATCTATCACCTAGCATTTGAGAAAATGTTAGCTTTTCCACATACTACAAAGTGCACCATAGAGTGAATACTAAATTGGTGCATTATAGGACACGGAAGAACATTAATAGCTGATTCGCATAGTTAAACCAACAATAGTCCTTCAATGTTACAACAGAAATGAATAGAGCCATTTGGCTAATCAGTGGGGAAAATCAAGATAAAAATTCAAACTAATGAACTCTCATTGTTTAATAATGTTACCAACATGCAGACAAAATTGTCCTGCAATTGTAACATCAGAAGGCCAGAATCAAAAAGCCGTCATTTCCAATAGAAATTTGGTGGATATTGAAAGCAAAGCTATAGAATGAGAATACATATTAACCCAATCCTCTGACTTATTTCATGCACTTAAAGTTAAAGTGGAAGTTCATCTAAAAGCATGCGTGTACTTCTTGCATCACCTACAGTAAAATTCTCTCCGACCATTCACCCAAGCTCATATTCAGGAAATGAACTATTAAGAGCAAGAAAGTATCACAACCAAATTAAAATGTAGAGGAAACGAAGAATAGTTGTCTGTGCAGAAGTCTTTATCGTACAAAACTTAAAATTGAAAACATAATATATCAGCACACTTTCAAGACCCTCTGGTACGCACATCAGGAGATTCAAGACCTTGGCCTATCATAAATAGCACTGCAACCATGCACCGGACTTGATGCCAAAGGAAAGCTGTGCCCTTAATTTTTATTGCATAAAGTTGGCTGTCTCCAATTCTGTGAAAAATTTATACTCAAGTTGCAATAATTGAACCACACATTCAAAGACAGGAAAATTTTTGTTGAATAGATATGGCAATAACTCTTGCAATCTAAAAACATGGCAATAACTCTTGCAATCTAAAAACAACAAAATAAAGTGAATCATGTAGGATAACTACAAAATTCTCTTGGATTCGCACTTGAAAGATACATGGTAGGTTGTAATGGAATGGGTATGAAATTGAAAAATGTAGTGTAAAATGCAAGGGGGATTATGCAAGTATGGATATGATTTAAACTTGAGTAAGCTCCATAAATTATAAAGCTAATGAACAATCAAATAAAAAAACTAATGAAGTACTGCAACAATACTGCACAACTTATTACTTGCTACCAAACTTAACTTTTAATTTTTATTGCTCCATCGGAAATGTTCAATATCAGTGGAGTCTCTGTATGGAGACTCATAAGGGTGTAAGAGATAATGCATGTTGTGCATATTCCTATTCATTTTCATTTTTCTTCACCTCTTGTATTCCACATCAAGATGACGTAAAACAATTCAAGATGTACAGGAAGCCATCGGGAATCCACCATAGATTTAAAATTGCTATTAACTTACAAAGCAGGGCAATGTTTTATGAACAAGTAGTTACTACAAGACATGGTTTATTGCAGCCAATGACAACATGGAGACAAGCATGAAGAGAATATACTTTTATAAACAAAGAGGCAAGAGAACAGACTTTTGCACACAAAGCAAGAAAATTTGAGTTTTAACCTCTGATCACATGGATGGATTTCAAATAAGGATATGCTTCGCTTATAATTATGAACATTTGCCACATCCATCTTACAGAAATTTCTGAAGTCATGTTCCCCAATAAATTTCTGACCTGCTATCTCCATATCCTGATGAATGACAAATGAAACAAGAAATACTGAACGTATCAGCACTATGCAAGTATTGTCAAACCATTTAAATATCTGTGGGAAATAACTGCACACCAAAATATTCAAGGAGTCACTCCAAAATAAATATTTATACTCCCTTTGCAAACAACTGAACCTGCATTAACAGACAGAAAGGAACAAATATTAGCAACATCAATTTCCAACATAACTTGAAGGAGACACATTATCAGGCTACTTAGAAGAACCTTGCACTGAAATCATTTGGAACAGGACACCAGCCTATAATTCGAATATCACTTGGGAGGGCTCGATTCAACACTCTCACATAATCAATTTCTCCATCTGAGCAAAGATAACAACATGGTGATTGTGTTAGTTTTGGCAACAAACTTGAGATTTTTTGCACATTTTACATTACTTCAACAATATTTTAGCATAATTATTAATCTGGAAATTTCATTATGATCTTTAATAACACATAAACGAATGTTAGTCAATCTAGTAATTAGATCCTCTCTGTGAATCCATATACTTGGTATCATGCGATTGATCTAATTCATATTCCAACAAGGAAACTGGCAAATCAAGTGATTTAATTAAATATACTTGGTAACATATTTATTGCTAAATTGCTACTAAGAGGAATGAGTGAATTTTGCATTTTCAGAAAAGACAATTCTTCGAAACAAAAGAAGCCTTACAAAAATCAAAGTCATCTACTCTAATCGATTACGCAAAGAGGAAGATCTTGGCTAACCATTTTGGTCTTCTAAATTAGTTTCCTCTGACTTTTCATTGCCTGTATTAATCCTTCTGAGCTTTGATCGTAAAAATAAAGAAATGACCTGCATTAAAGATTTATGATGCTCCAAAATTCAGATGCATCATCCTAGAAACAGGCTTTAAAATGTATTATCAATAAAGCAAACAGAGATGTCAAGAATTAGTTCACTAAACAAAAAACCATTATTTTCCTTTCCACGTAGAATTGAAATTCAATTCTTTTCTTTAATTTGTCTTTCTTTTTCAAGTTTTGGTGGCTGAGTTTATGCATGTCACGGTCATTTATACTATATTGATAGCCAATGATTTTCAATGCAAGAGACTTGGATTTAAATTTTCCTTTCAATTTCAAGTATGGAGACAATATATTCCAGCATCTTCTTGGTAATTTCTCTTACTCATGCCAATTGCAGGCCATATTGCAGCTACATGTAGGCTTCTTGTCCTTTGATTTATTTCAAATTTAGTAAAAGAAAATACGAACTACACCAGATGAGAGAAGAGAGCACAGAGTTCATACTTCTATCTCCATCAAACTATAGTGTCTTACTAAGTATTAGGCAAGTCAGACACTACTCTACTCAATTGGAAAAAACAAGAAAGCATGGAGATTTTAGTTTCCGGTTATGTGTTGGCCTCTTATAAGCTATAGGGAACTCCACAGTAATGGAAAAGGGACAAAGCTCTGCTGTTTCTAACCATTTATCATCTCTGACTCAATAATGCTTCTACCATCTAAGAAAGATCAGTTGTTACAATTTTCACTTGGATTGACAGATACAGCTCTCATTAGGAGAATAATGGCCACAAAAACATAAGTGAGGGGATGGATGTATCTGTTCATATGCCTGAGACAGCTCTGGTTTAGAAGAAAAAATAAAAGAAATAGTCGAGTCTCCCTAAGACAGGTCTGGTTTAAAGAAAAACATAAAAGTAATACTCAAATCTCCCTGAGAAAATTGCTGATGTAGAATTCCCTTATGTTTGGGCTATGACCTCCAAAGCAACTAGATCTTAAGCTATCCTATGCCAGGCAGGGGCGGCAATTCTCCTCCCATTTAAGCCATGCCAGTTCCGCTCCTTGGAAATAGACAATTTCCACCTCCAGCTTCTCAACATCCCACAAGCAGTTCACTAAGAGGTACCACTCTGCTTTAAAGACTAGGAAGTTGGGTTGTCCTCCCCATCATATACCGACATCTCCAACTTTCGATCCTTGAAAAGTCAGCATCCCTGGGTGTTGTTTGGGTTTCTCTGGAAAGAGTTGCGTCGCCTGCAATTGAATCCTCCACTTGAATGGCGATCACACAAGTCCCACTCAACTCCCCCAAAGCCACATTCTTCCTCGCTGATTGATTGTTAGCTCTTAATAAGAGTGCTAAGGGCTTTGTCTTTGGCTTAACGTGAGCAACAAGGTGTCCAGATTTCTGAGTTTTTTTTCAATAACGGGAATTTTTTACTCAATATTGCCCATTCATGTTACCAGCATTAACCTCAGAGGTGGTGTACCGACTCTGACACCAAAATGGTGGGCGCCAGATGTAACTCAATAGAACTATGGTAAGAATCAATAAAGTAAATTAGCAGACGAGGAACAGAAATGGAGGCAATGCTTGTCGATGTATTGATGAGATTGAAAAGAGAACAAAATGGCAGCTTTCGAGATGCGTTTCTCTCCAAGGAAATAACCACACTATTCCAAATGCATGCCCCCAACCCAATAACTTTGACATTCCTCTAACAAACACGACACAACATACTTTTGGAAACATACCACAAAACAAAATAACACACTCAACACACTCAATACACATGTCAATTCTCACTTCATCAAATTCCTTATTGATCCTCAAGCTCTCACTTTCAGCCTTACTCTATCATGCTCTTCTTCTTTTTGCTATATGTGAATTTGACCGGAGGCCTATCACATACCTAGCTTTAGGCAAGGACAATTATGACAATGTTTGGAAATCTAAATCATTATTCTTTCCCATTCATCATAGGTGGGACACAGAACGACTCCATGGCTGATGACCATCAAAAGCATTTATTGCAATTTTTGGAAGGCTGAAGCTCAAGTTCTCATATTGGGAAATTTAGTGAAGTCTATAAGTTCATCAAGGAACTTATAAGTTCATCAGGGAACTCTTAACCCTACTCTTCCAAACACGTGTCCACTAAAATAGAATACTCTTTAGACTATTCTTTGTCCACCAATTTAAGATGTGAATAAAGTTCTGTCCCAATTTCAATTTTTATGACAAAAAGGTGAAAATGATATGCAAACAGGGATTTATTGTCTTATGATAAAAGCATACATTCTTCCACGATGAGCACATCATTATTGACATTGATTATCAATAGGCAAATATTAGGTTTTTTCATTGCAAATTTCACAGCAACAACTACCAAGTAAGCAATAAAACTTTAACAAACGAAACTAGTAGTAAATCTCCCAAAAGAACATGGGGTTTATGTTCTCTTTTGGATTAACCAACTTACTTGACCAACAGCAGAAACTCCCTTGTCTGTCCTACCACATCTTGAATATTGTATTTCTTTCTTTTCACCAACTAAAAGCCTCGTCTTTTCCAAAGCTTTGAAAATCTCAGACTGCAAGAGACACAGAATTTAAGAAAGAAATAAATTTGCAGAGTTGGTTTTGAATTTAAATAATATAATTTATCTACCTTCTTAGATGTTATTAAATTAATTGCTTTTAAAAGTAATTAAAATAATAAAATGAATTAATAAAATATATCTTTACTTACCATATATTAAATTTTCTTGTATTTTGAATAGTTTTTATATTTATTAAACTAATATAAAAATAATTTTTTTTAAAATAGTTTTTACAATTTAAAAATAAGATTTCAATTTATTAATGCAATATAGATCTTTTACAAATATAGATCTATCAATACAATATAGATCCTAAGAGAAAAATAACATGCCTTACAAAAAATGGTGAAGGAAAAGTAAAGGTCCCACCGAGATTTGAACTCGGGTTACTGGATTCACGGTCCAATGTCCTGACCACTGCAAATTTATTTCTTATGAAATTCAACAATTAACAAGCTTATACCTGATCTTCTAAATAGTCTAAGTTTATAGACTTAAAAAGCTTTCTAATTGATTATTTATCAACCTCGGCCATGTATTATCCAAGGATAGTGAAATGTTCGTTTCCATCCTTTAAATAATACCTATGGTTTGAACCATGAAACAAAAGTCCTACATGATAACTAAACAACAAAAGTACCTCAATAGTTGGGTCCATTTGTGCCTCTGAAGCAAAACCATAAAACCTGAAAGAAGTTAAATTTGGTTACACTATAGTAGACTATTATGAGTAGTAAATGGCTTCCTATATATGCTCATGGAAAAGAATAAGGGGAAATCAGGTTAGGGATCAACCTCATAATGCATCAGTTTGCATCAACAATTGAAAACTTTTAAATACAAAAAGGTGAACTTGTGTCAGTTTTCGTTCTTTAGCAATTACAAGGGATACCTAAACTTTACTTTTGTGGATGACAAGGTATGCAACTTCCAGACCTACACTCTAAATTCATCAAATTAATAAATACATTTCAATTATGTACCTTTGACCAAAGTACATGACCTTTAAAGCAACATGTCTCTTCAAATGATGTTTCATTATCCTTGTTTCATAATCTGTAAGAAAAGGTAAAATCACAAGCTGGATTAATAAAAATGATAGATCAGCGTAGGAAACCTTGTAATTCTTAATACAAAACCAAATATTAGATCATATTATATATTTCAATAATAATTGAGCTTTAACATGTATCAAACTTGGCTAGAATAAAAACAGAAAATTCCACAGGAAGTCTCTAATCGGGCACAACCCATTGAGTGCAGCACAAGAGAGTGTCATCAATGTAAGTTAAACACTATTATGTTTTGTATGATGCATTGATATACCATTGCCAAGATATGCAACCAAAAGAGTAAAATTTGATGTACCTCCACCTACTATGATCTCCAACAGAGGTGATTCATCATTTTCACTTCTCAAGTTTCAGTTTCTGATGTAAATTAATCTCACAAAGTACAAGTGCAAACTAAGAACGATAACCTAGTAGTAAACTGAAATGTGTTCACATCATCAGCAAGAAAAAAAAAAGATTACAGAAATTTAAAACTAGTGGAATGCCATCAATTCAATATGTAAACAGTTAATGACAAACTGGCTATCAGATTTCAAAAAAATGAAAAATAGCTATCGCTTTCTAAGAATATATCTTGGACCAAATTTAAAAGTTAAAACCTCAAAACAAACCTGGTTTTGTCGAAATTTTCTCCCCTTTTTTGGCCTCACCTATTGAATTTCTTTCTCCTGTATCCTCCATTGAACTTTTGTATTGCGGAGCAAACTCATGAAGCTTTTCCCCCATCTGCAGGACAAATTAGTAGTGTTTACAAGGGAGCTTAAAACCTAAATAGTACACTTGAAGAAGAAAACAAATATAAGCAAACCTCATTACAGCGGCACTTGGAGAGTCTCAAGAATAACCTAGCACTCTCAGACTCCAGTTCCTGAATGCAATCAACTAGCAAATGAACTATCGGTTTCACTTGGAACACGAAAGGCCAAAAAGCAGAAATATCCCATACGTGCCTTGACTCGGTTTTGCAGAGAAGCTATCTGGATTCTTAAGTCGATCACCACTTCGTCTTCTACTAATAGTGACATGGTCAGTTCGCCTTAGTTGTTCCCCTCGGTGGCAATAAGATAGTCCTGTGGGCAGTCACTTTAGTATTCAAGGTTGACAGTCTTCTTTTGTTCTGCCGCGTTTTTATTTTTATTTTTTTAATTTATTAACAAATTCTGTTTGATTTTGATTTTCTATTTTAGTTCTCTTGTTATAATCTGATTTATTATTAATTAAATAGATTATTTAAATAGTTAATTAATTATATGCTATTTAATTATTTAATGTTAATTCTTCGTCATCATCACCACACCTAGTCTGAAATCCGTAGTGAAGCGGAGTCTGGAGAGATCTGATAGTACGCAACCTTACTCCTACATAGTAGAGAGGTTATTTTCAATAGACTCGCATGTAGATGTGATAAACAAAATAATGATGCAGGAATAAGAAAAAACGCCAAATAGTTAAGTAAAAAGAATGCCAATAAAAGACGAAGACATACCTGATGCATAACCAAGTTGTCAGTACCTTACACCTTGTAAAGACCGGCCCGTTTCATCGCTAGTTGCACTGGATCTTCACTGAGCAGCCCTGAGGAAAAAACAATCTTATGTTTTCAGCGTCCAGCGTGGGAACAATGGGTTGAACTTCCTATTTGATTCGTGTATCGGTAACCCTTATCTTATTACGCCAGACTTTTCTACTTCGAACAACTACCTCAATGAGGGCCAACTTTGACATATCTTTCTTGTTCACTTCCCTCTGGGTCTTATAAGGTTGTCCCCTCTTCCTCTTGTAGCCACTTAGGTCTATTAGCTCACCGCGCCGTACCGGAGCAGTAGAAGGCCTCCTGCGCACATGTTCAAACCACCTAAGCTTTGTTTTTCTCAACTTGTCTGCAATACTTGCTACCTGTAATCTCTCTCTAACTACCCGATTTCGTACCATATACTTTATGATAATACCATACATCCACCTAAGCATACACATTTCTGCGACCACCAACTTCCTCGTGTGTCTACGTTTAGGCGGCCAACATTCTGCCCCATATAACAATTATTAATGAAAATTATGACTAAGATAATTTAATTATTTATTTTATTTTTATTTAAATAATTAACTTTAAAATTTGAAAAATATATCTAAAAACAAAATACTTTTAGATATTTTAATAAATATATTTTAAATTTAATAAATTATTTAAAATACATAAAATTCAAAATTTTTAAAAAGTTATTTATAATTTTTTAAAAATATCAAATATTTAATTATAAAAAATGACAATAACCCTATATATAAAGACAAGAGGATCCAATATAACAATATGTATCATCACTTGGTAATTATCTAACTAAGCTATAGATTATAGACTAAAGATCAAACAACAAAGGGAATCATCTCCATCATCGTCTCCATTGTGAGTGGTCGAAAATAAACCATATTTACTTTATTCCCTTATATTCACCGTCATATAGCAATAGGGACGGATCCAGAAATTTTTTTAAGTAAGGGCAAAATTTTAATAAGAACAAAATTTTATTTTTAGTGGGTGCAAAATTTTAATGGAAGCAAAATTTTGTTTTTTTATAAGATCAAAAATTAAAAATAATAAGTTTTTTATATAAAACCTTTTGGAGCCGGTAGGGACAAGTGCCCCCACTTGCCCCATTGTGGCTACGTCCTTGTATAGCAGTGTAAAGTTTGCAGCATCTTGTAGTATCATTATAGAGCAATTGTTCCCTTATTAAAAAAGATGTTATAAAATCGAAAACTAAAACTTCAGAGTATTTGGGAGAGAAAAATTCTTCTTATCAATTCATTCATTCATTCATTTTTCTCTTACATCAAACATTCTATTTATAGTACATTTCACACACCTAACACACATGTGACTATCTACCCCATATGTGTAGGTAAAACCAAACCCT
>JAOQMK010000003.1:19682433-19695386 GCA_027564415.1 Erythroxylum macrophyllum
TTAAAAACTTTTCTTCCTTATCATTACTTATTAGTAAAAAAAATCTTTTACGGGATTAGGTTAAATAACAAAAGAAGACTGAACATAAGAAGCACAAGGAGGGAGCGTTTGTCTCTTTCATTCTTCTTCTTTGAGAAATACAACGAAAGTCACAACTGAATTCCGAGCCCGATCGTCCGGTAATAACTCTGCATGCTACTATCCTTTATAAACTAACCTCGCTTGTGCTTGGGCTGCTGTCTGTTGTTGCTTTCGTCTTGATTATACTTGCTAGCTTCTTATGTTCGAGTACTTCCTCTTATCATGTTTTGGGGAAGCATTAAATCTTCTGTGCAAGAAATTCCTGTAGCTGAATCGTTGCTTTTTCTGACTTGCATGATTTTTCTGACCAAGGAATTAAAATTCGGAAGCCCGCGGTTGCTAGAATTTTTGCTGATTACCTATAATTTTTAAACCTAGACTGCCATTTGTGTGGATGGATTAGTTGACCCAACAGATTCTGCTCAAGCCACTCAGATTGTGCAAATGGTTATGCTATATAGTATAAAATTGCACCGTTGGCAGACTTAACAAAATGACCTGACTTGTAGAATTCGCTAAATAATTTGACCATATGGTTGGGCTGCACGCCGAAGCACTTTAAACAAATTCTAAGTTGAAAATTTAAAGTTCATGACTAGTCTTACACTAGAAGGAATTTATTGTTCTGCTATACTTAGCTGCAGTTACTTAAATTATTCGTATCTGGTCTCTCTTTTAATATGTTAGTCTTTTCCTTCATGTGCTTTATTTTCATGACAACTAACCAAACTCAATTTGTGATTGGCAGTTGTGTGGCTAACTATGTCTTTGGACTCTCACATTGAGAAAGTCCTATGGACGGAGTCCCAGATCTCTGATCGAATCACTGAGCTAGCCTCCGAGATCACCAGTGACTTCAATTCTGTGTCTCCACCTCTTGTTTTAGTGGGTGTGGCCACTGGTGCATTCTTGTTCTTTGCTGACTTGGTTAGGAAAATTCGTTTGCCTATCTTTGTTGATCTCATTCGTGCTGAATCCTATGGCTCATCCACCCAGTCTAATGAGGCTCCCCGCATTTCACTGGACACAAAACTAGATATCCATGGCAGACATATTCTTCTGGTATCACTATGTAAACATACTAATAATTCATATATCTGTGCCTTTTCACTTTATATTTGGTTAGCACTGATAGATAAACGGAGAGACAGATATCTGTGCACAAACATACTCACATACACAAACAGAGAACAGATGGGAGCTTACTAATTTAATAAATTGCTACATAGGTTAACTCGTTGTCAAGAAAAAGACGAACAGGTTGCCAAGGTCAGAAAAAGACTACCAATTTTCTAATATCCTCTTTCTAAATGTCTTTGTTCTGAGAACAATTTTGAGGCCTAAATAAGTCTGGTGTAAATAACTTATCTTGAGGAACAATGGAAACATTTTTTTTTTCCTGCAGTTATATCCAAAGTAGAGACGGTTTGTAACATTATCAAATCTATAAGAAAAACTATCTTGGGTAACTCAAAATTATACCTATTATATAAACCCAAAAGTTCCAGTTCAACTTTTCATAATTTTCCTGACAGATGAATTAATTCTCCAAGAAAAATGGCGACAAATTTTCCCTTCTCAATAAGGTAGATTGGACTTTATATTCCTGGTTGTACAGCTCCCTAATCAAAGGAAGATAGCAAATCTTAACTATTACATACAAATTAGAAGGATGGGACATCTGTTCATGATTAGATAGAATTTGAAATTATTTAATTTTGTTTTTCTTCTCATCCTAATTTATATGAGAAATATAATATCTACTTTCCCTTTTCTGTGCGTTCATTTCTTGTATTGTGATCCGACTTTTATTGTTTTGGTGTAATACAATAGATTAAATGGTTGTCTCAGGTTGAGGATATTATAGACACAGGGCACACTATGTCTTCTCTCATTGCACACTTGGAATCTAAGGGAGCTTCCTCCATATCTGTGTGCACTCTCCTTGATAAACCATCAAGAAGGAAGGTTCAACTTGAGCTAGCTGGTATTGGGAAGTACTACCGAGGGTTTGAGGTGTTGTTTCTTCTTTGTGTGTTTGTGTTTCTATTGCCTTTTTAGTTGCATTGACGGGAGAAATTATGATTTAATATGCCAAGTTGTGCTTGGAAACCCCTTAAAGTGCATCTTGAAGTGATGTATTCTACAGGTAGTCTTTTTAGTGTTGATGAACTGTTTTCAAATGCAATGTTAAGAGACATCTGGATCCTTGTAACTTGGAGACCCTCATGAATGTTATTAGTAACAATTAATCACTGCCATAAAGCTAACCCGTGAGTTTATTGGTCATATTGCTGCATAGGAGTGGTAAAAAGCTCATGTTTGTTTTCATGGATGTTGCTGCTTTTTGTTTAAAGGCTGGCATTTACACATCATTCATTGCCGTCGATTAAAACAGTTAACTTCCAGTTAATCTCGGTTGAAATTTGTTCTGAATCTCAGACAGATGTTAGAAAGTAATATATTTGGTTGCTGCTATTCGCATGTGATTTAGATCTTTATTTGGGATTGGCATCTCTAATTTTATCAGTCATTAGTGGTCTTAACATAAATGTTACTTGTATTTGCTTGCAAAAAAAGTGAGGATGATCCTTTTTATCTCCATATTTCTTTCTTGCAGTGTCCTGATTATTTCATCGTGGGTTATGGAATGGACTATGCTGAACTGTACAGAAATTTGCCATATATTGGCGTTTTAAAGCCTGAATATTTCAAGTAATTTGAAATGTTCTCATTGCTGAGATCATAAAACCTTTTTGGTCCCGCAGTTTTTGACCTCACTCGCAGAGAATTATTGGAACTACAATGCTACACTACTCATTCTTGAAGAACCGACGTGTTTTGGCATTTTTATCATGTCTGCTTAGGTTGGCAAAAGACAATCCTCTTGGGTACTGATCGTCCGTACTAGTCGGTACCGGTGATTTTGAATAATACCGGCCGGTACCGTAGGCTTGAAAAATGTAGGTGCTTTTTCTTTTGCAAAAAATCAAAACTTTGAACAAAAATTCATATATTTATTAAATTTATTTAATAACACAAAATAATGCATCATAAAATTATCATTAATTAAATATATTTTAAAAATAAAGACCGTTAGTAAGTTATTTTTGTTTCATACTATTTTTATACAATCATGTGTAATGATTTTTTTGTGGTGTTGAGTAAATTTTAAATTTTTAAAAATTGGTAACTTATATTATTGCATTATTTTTTAAATTTCACTACATTATTATAGAACAACAAAAAGATTACACTAGAATATGTATATGTATTAAGTGACTAACCTATGTGTAGTATAATTTGAAATTATCAACTTTGAATTTAGCATTAATTTTTAATATTTTATTTTATTTTTAGATATAAAATATTGTTGCTGTTAACTTTAATATATAACTTACATAAAAAATTTAACTCCTTGATCTAAATTAAAATTTAAGATGATGTCATTCATGTTTTATAAAACATTTGAATACAAATAGTTAAGTAAAAAAACTAATAGAATCATTGTAAGATAATAACTAAATGATTTTATTCATATTTTATAAAACATTTGAATACAAATAGTGCAGTAAGAAACTAATAGAATCATTGAAACCATAGTTGTCAAATTATTATACATTTGTATGAATGCAACAACTTCATTTAGTGGTCATATAAATATTTGAAAATTAATGTTAATAAAAATTAATAAATTGTTGTTATTTTAAATTGTTATTATTACGATTTTTTAGAGATAAGTGATGTAAAATTATACAGTATAATGAACAATATATTAGTGGATTGTTTTGTAATTTTTTAAAAATTAGAGACTATTTTATAAATTTAAAATATTACCCAAAATAGTACTCAATCAATACAGTACTCGGTCAACACTAGGTATCGATACAGTACCATACTAGAACTCAATCTGCTATCAATGTTGGTACGATATTCATAACATTGAGCTTGACCCAGAGCTCAGCCCTAAAGGCTTAACTGACCATATTCTTTCTTTCTTCAAAAAGTGCATATGTATCTATGGAACCCAAAATGATTCCTTATCTATGCAAATCTTTAGAAGAACTTCACTCAAGATTCTAATTAAATTAATACTAAGTCCCTTTTTTCTGAAAAATAAATTTCTTGTTATTTTACATTGGGAGCTTTGGTTTTATCCTCAATCTAGACCAAAAGAACTTCCTGAGCATCTTCTCAATATTCTTCATTATCTCCCTTGAGATTGTTATGTGAGAGTTCTAATAGATGTGTGAATTGTTCAGTACCAAGATAGTTAGTTAAAGCTTGTCCTTATACGAGAGGGTCCAGTTGCACTAACTATTCAACCTCTTATGATTTGAGTCAATAAGGGATGCACAATCAGAAAATAATAGCTTTTTAGTTGTTATCAGAAGACCCAGATATTTAAAGGAAGTTGTTCTTGTTTGAAGGTTGTAGCTAACAAATCTTGAACTGCACTCTTATTGATAGGAAACAGTTGCTCTTATTGGGATTATAGCTTAATAAAAATATGTTTTCGAATTGCTCTTATTAGGATTAAAGCTAGTTTCCTTAGAGATATTAAGACTAATGGGTCTGGAGAGGATTTCCATGCTGCAATAGAATAGATAGGGGAATAAGGGATTCCTTTGCTTAAGCCCTTTGGCAACTTTGGACAATGTTATGGGGTTTTCCACTCACTAGTTTGGAGAATGAAGTTATAGTGACACATTGCATAACCTAGTTGGTGTACTTTTCAGAGAAGCCTAGTGTCTCCATGTAACAAACTTTCTTAAAATCAATCTTTAAAGCACAACCCCTTATTTGTTTTCTTTTGTCGTAGCTCTTGAATAATTCTTGAGCAATCAAAATGTTGTCGTCTATATTACTGCTTTAAATGTAAGCTCCTTGACAAAAGTTTATGATGCCTTTGAGAACAATTTTAAACTTGATGCTAAAATCTTTGAGATGGTTTTGTATGTCATATTACAATAAGAAATGGGTCTATAGATATGAACGGAAGTTAGGCTAAGGACTTTAGGGACTAGGAAAATATAGGTTTTATTAAGTTCCTTTGTAAGCTTCCCACAATTGAAGACTTCAAGAACAAAATTAGTTACCATATTACATGAAATATTCGAGGTGCTTTGAAAGAACTTGGAACTGAAATAATCTATACTAGGTTCCTTATTTGGGTTTATATTGAAGATTGCTTCCTTGATTTCTTCAATAGTGATTTCCTTGATAAGCATAATCCTAAGCTCCCTAGGTATGGTATTAACTAAAGTGTACTTAATCTGATTAGGTAGAGAACTTTCTTAACTGAACCAAGAGTGCATTATCATGATTAAAATTCAACTCCTTTAGATGTCGTTGATCATTTATGGTATTACCATTAAGAGTTTATAAGGATACTACTTTCTTTATGTTTCTCCTAGAATAAATAATATTATGAAATAAGTTTGTATTCTTTTTGCCCTCCTTTAACCAAATAATTCTAAAATTCAACTTCAATAATGAGAAAAAGCTATCCAAGGAATTAATATACCTTCTAAAATATGTGTGTTCCATAACTTTAAGGGTTTGATTAGTGGAATTTAATGTTTAACTTATTTTGATATACATGAGGAAATCCAGAGCTTTTTGTTTTTCTCCTTTGAGAAGTTGCAATTCCTTTTTAAACTATATCATTTCACCTTTACTAGTTTTAAGCTTTTGCACACATACAGGCTTGACTTTCATTCATTTGATTGCTTAGACCTTTTAGAATGGCCTCCTTATATCCAAGAGCTTTCGTAAGAGAATTGATGAATGTGTTCCTTTTATTATGAACCAAATTCATTTAAATGTAAATCAGTGTATGATTTGAACTGGGTGGATTGTAGAAGTGAGCAAAGCTAAGAGGGAATGGACCATTTATCAAGCTTTTTAAAAAGTGATTATATTCTCCACTTTGCCTATTATTACAAGTGAAGCTGTTGCTTGTGAATCTTAAATTAGTAACTGTTACGTCAATTACAAACCTAGATAGGTCCTCATTGTTATGCTTTATAATTAAACCATCCATTTCTTGAAAAAAATAATGAGTAATTGAAGTCATTTGTTAGCAGCCAGTGGGTTAAGCAGTTGATTCTTATATAAGTGAGGTCTATCCAAATCTACTTCTTTTAGAGCTCCAAGTTAGCAACATAAATCACAATGATGTTGAGGATCATTTGGGATTGTATTAGTGAGATTTGATAGTTGATGAATTGATCTGAGCATCTTCATTGATGGAGGAGGAAGATATTAGGGTCAAGTGTGATTATAATGTAGCCAATGTAGTAAGTGTTATGACTGCTTAAGGTGATATAGTTTCTATTAAAAAAGAGCCTTTTGGAGTTAGTAAATCTTTATTTTGGTTTCAACTAAGCTAATAAAACTAGGCTTTCTTAAGGATAAGAAATCCTTCATATCTTACTATTATTGGGGTTATTCAAGCCTCTAACATTCCAAGTGACTAAATTCATTTGAAAGAGAAAAGGTTATTACGCCCTTTTGCTTGGATTTACAACGACGTCTTGTCTTATTAGCTTCGCTTCATTATTCACCGAGATTGATGAACCACTTAAGGTTGAATAAGCTCACCTTAATGAATGTCACTTACTTCCTACCCTGTGCAGATAAGCAACTCACTCCATATTAAGTTGTATTTTTATCCCTCCTAAGCTTATCTTCCACTTTGTTCTCCATTACTTAATGTATTAAAGATGGTTTAGAACTCAGTACCCTAGCTTGTTGAGCACAATTATTTAATATCATTTTCTTCAAAATAGTTATTCACTAAGGTAGTTTCCATATTCCTTTGCTCTTCATTAGTATTTATATTTACATTATTTTCATCCATTTCCTTTCTTCTAATAGGTACCCAAGCTTTATCTTTCTCCTTCTTCTTAGGTCTCTATTAGTAGTTTATGGAAATAGGGCTCTCTATAAGCTTCCCTTTTGATGGAGATCAAGCATCCTAAATGGCTTCAAACAACACAAAAGGAGTGGGACATGTTGGAGAGCTTGGACAAGGAGAAACACTTAAACAAACTCGGCAAAGTGTTATTAAGGCAAAAGATCCATTACAGAATATTGGAGGACCAATGACACAATTGTAGGCTATATGTGCTAAAAAGGCTCTCAACGATCTGATGATGGATCTGTATGCAAGGAAAGAAGTTAAAACACTTGCAAACACGTCAATTAAGTTTATAATGATGATTTAAGGTTTAGAACAATGTGTTGGACTTATTGTAGAAAGCTAACTATGCTATACAATTAGAAATAACTTGCTTGTAGCAATTAGGTTGTTTTGAGTATCTTTAGGCCATATCTGTTTGAGCTGACTTAGATAAGCTCACTTAGGCATTTGGTTTATTTTGGTTCTAAAATGCCTGTTTAGAAGTCTATCACGCTTATTTGTTAGGAGTCTAAAATTTGGGCTGAAATTAACTTCTTATCCTTGTGGGATTTGACTTAAGGCATTAGTTTATTATATAAACATTCTAAAAATCATTTGTAATCAGATTTGATTGATTTTTAGATTCAATAAACACGTTGAGTTGATCTTTTCATTCCTTCAGAGAAATACTTTCTAGTGTTCTTTAAAGATTTTCATTCAAGAAAGGGCTTGTGAAGATTAAAATCCATCATCATCCCCAATCCCTTTCTAATTATATAGGTGTGTAGAAATACTTTCTTGAGTCATTATTTCAATCTTTATTCATATATAAAGATCCTTGGATCTTAAGTACCTGATTTATGCTTCACTCGGTCTGAGGTGAAGAGCATATTAGTTTTTAATATCAGATCCTTCATCTATTGTTAAGGTTTGTCTTAACTTGTGTGTTTACCTTCTATTCAAGTTGTTCATTGTGTTCTTTAAGTTCTTGAGTCTTTTTGATTTCTTTATTGGAATCTTGAATCTATTTTCTTAGAGTTTTGATCATTTCTTGAATTTTTTTAAGTCCATTCATATTCTCCATTATTTTCTATCTATTTCTTTAAATTTTTGTGTTGGATAAGACCAATCTTAATTATGGTTAATTCCAATCTGTGTGTGTTAAAATAATTTAGTATGGCTTGATCTTTTGATTTCTTGTTAAATCTTTGAATTTGACCTAGTAATCCAATTGAATCTTACAATTCTAACTTTAAATATTATTTCTTGATTATGTTCTATTGAGTTTCTTGTTAAAAAAATTAACGAAATGAAAAGAAAAAGAAAACATATCAAAAAGAAAAAGAAAATCAAATTTAGTTGGAGTCCTTTCGTAATTAGTTGTCCATATATTATCCATTCATAAAGCTATAAAGATTGGAAAAATCATACTTAGGTGGTTAGGGAGTTACAACAAACTAGCTCCAAATCTGTCTAAAACTAATCTAAATCTTTGTTTAGCCTACTTGTAAAAGTGAATCACTAATTTCTGTTCTCAATTCTGGTTGTAATTGAATAACAAGATTGTATCTCAAGATTGCAATAGCTAGTTTATGAAGATAAGGATCAGAGGCTTAAAACTTCAAAAAAAAAGCCAAGGTTCTTATTTTGTTTTCTAAGAAACCAATTCTTTTCATTAATAAACAATGTAAGAGCTTCAATCTTAATTCTTGGATCAATTTTATTTTGATTTGTTGGTGTTACTAAAGTCTCCACATATTTAGCTTGTAAGTTTCGTATTTTTTGGCCTATTAGTTTCTTTTTCCTTGTCTTCCATACATCAAATTGCTTTTTAGGAGTGGAAATTGAAAGGGGCAGGATTTGAACTTGTTCTTCTTGAAAGAAAAGTTTAGTTTGTAAAAAATCTTAGAGTAAGGATATTATAAGTGATTTAGAGAGTAAACATATGAAGGAGAGATTGTTTTCTTACTAACATTTTATTGCAAGATCTAAATCATGTCAAGTACTAGAAATTCATCATCTTCTAGTAAGGATAAAGAAATATTCAAAGGTAGAGAGATGGAGAGCGATCCTTTAATTTTGAAATCATCACATATGACATTTGAAAGGTTGTTTGAGGAAATCAAGGATACAAAGGAGAAGATGGCAATATGTTATTAAGGTTAAATTCTCAATCCAACCTGAGGGAGATAACACCTGAACCTAGAAATGTCCATGATGAGTTTGATGGTGATGATAACCAATTAAACACCTTTGAAGATGTAGGTAAGAGGAAGAATGGGTAGGAATGGTGGGGGGAAAATCGAGTATAGGAATGAGTTGAGGATAGATTAGATAACAACATAGGTAGGACTAAGATAAAATTCTTGCCTTTATTGGGAAGATGGATCTGAATGTGTATCTAGAGTGGTAGCGAAAAGTGGAGTTAGTGTTTGAGATCTATACTTTTTTTTAAGAGAAGAAAGTCAAATTGACAACCTTTGAATTTAGAGATTATGCAGTATTTGGTGAGACCAATAAGTTATAGGTAAGAGAAGAAACTAAGAGCCACCATTCAATACTTGGGAAGAGATGAAAGTTATCATGCGTTGGAGGTTTTTGCCAAGCTTTTAACGTATAGAACTTTACCAAAGATTGTAGAATCTTACCAATAAAGAAAAATTGTGGACAATTATCATAAAGGGATGGAGGTAGTAATGAAATAAGCAAACATTGAGGAAGATCAAGAAGCTACTTTAGTTTAGTTTATATATGGTCTTAAAATTGAAATTGCCAATGGTGTGGAATTGCACCATTATATTAAGTTAGAGGATGCAGTGAATATGGAAATGAATATTAAAAGATAGCTTAAAAAAGAAGTTCACTAACTATACAAGTTTTTCTAATGCAGTAAAGACCTCTTAAAACATTCATAAAGTTTAAAAAAAGATAAAGCACTAAACAACAAATTTATAACACCAAAGCTGAAAACATCTCAAGGGGAGAAAAATAAGGCTAGTTTCCCTTCAAATTTAAAGAGTCATGATATCAAATGCTTATAGTGCATGGGAAGAGGAAATACTGCATCTTAATGTTTAAACAAGAAATTGATAACAATTTGGAATTTATAATTCATTTATAAAAGTGAAGATGAAGACTATACTGACATGCCTGAATTGGAGGACATTGAACAAAGTGACGATGAGCCAAAATTAAGCAACCAATGAGGGGAGATCATTAGTGACTAGAAAAGCCTTAAGCATTCATATTAGAGAAGATGAAGATTACGTAAGCTAACAAAAGGAAATTTGTTGGGGCATCCATGGTAATTTGATAGTGTGAGCAATCCTTAATGGTTACAAGATTCATTATTCACCATAGATGGCTTAAAGTACACTCTTTCCCCTCTTTTACTAAGGCTATGTTTGGTTGAGGCTTTAATAATGGAATGTAATGTAATATAATATTATTCCATCATTTGGGAGGAGGATTTATAATGGAATAGAATGGAAGAGAAGTTCATATTACATCTCATTCCATCCTAAATAGTAAAAATGAACAACCTCCAATTTGGGAGGTTTAAGATGGAATGTAAAATGATAAACAACTTTACACTATTACACTATATTATATTATAAACCCTTCATTCAAACAACATTTCACTATATTATATTATGAACCCTTCCATCCCTCCCAAACAACAATTTTCTAGTATTACATCAATTTACATTCCATTCCATTATAAACCATTCCATTATATTATTATCCTTATGTCCAACTAAACATAGCCTAAAGCAAGTTTATAAAGATCAACTGAAAATCCATATGAGTGATCAAGCAATGTTAAGAGAAAAGAGTGTAAAGAGATGGGTGCAAACACTTGGGGAAACTTTAAACACTATGGAAAACACTTCTATGAGAGATAAATATGAGGGGAAAGGAGTGATCATGGCTGTAAGAGCAGGGGATTTGAGAAATGCATTTCTGGCCAAGTATTAAATGCTACTTTTTCTTTTACAAAGAAGCTTATTTATCCTATAAATATCTTGCTAATCATGATTTGCTTAGTTTTATTAATTATACTTGATCTATTCCAAGAAGAAGTGCCAAATGGTTTACCACCTAAAAGAGGAATAAAAAATCAAATTGATTTGATTTCTAGAGCACAATTGCCTAATCGACCAATATATAGAACAAACCTATAATATAATAAATAAATTCAAAGGAAAATGAAGGAGTTACTAAAGAAAGACAACATACATGAGAGCTTTAGTATATGCTCAATTTCATTCTTATCGATGCTAAAAAAAGTTGGTTTATCGCATATGCGTGTGGATTGCCTGCCATCAACAAAATCTCTATAAAGTATTGCAGTCTATCTCTAGGTTAGATGAAATGCTTGATGATTTATATGGGGGCATTTTTGTTTTCCAAAATTGATTTGAAGTTTCATTACTATCAAATTAGACTTAGAGAAGGATATGAGTGGAAATAACACTGGAGACTAAATATAGACTGTATGAATGGTTAGTAATGCCTTTTGTTTTAACTATCTCTAACACCTTTATGAGGCTTATGAACCCTTATTTGCATAAATTTCTTAGCAATTTTATTTGATGACATTATTTTCTATAATAAATTAATTGATGAGCATATTAAACATTCAAATAAAGAGTAGAAAGTAATTAGGTAAGAGAAATTTAATGTAAACTTGAAAAATGTTCTTTTTGCACTAGTCAGGTTTTACTTTTATTTTATGTGGTTAGTGCAAAGGGAATAAAGGTTGATGACAAAAAGGTGGGGGAAATTAAAGAATGGTTGATCCTCAGTTCAGTTAGTGATATTACGAGCTTCCAAAGGTTGGTTAGTTTCTATAGGCCATTTGTGAAGGATTTTAACTCCATTGATGCACCATTTATTGAGATAGTTAAAAAGAGTTTAGTATTTAAGTGGGATGATGAGAAAGAGAAGGCATTTAACTTATTGCAAGAGAAACTTAGTACAACACTTATATTAGCTTTACATAATTTTCTAGCACAAAATACGAGCAATCTTAATGCTAGATAGAAACTATTTGCATGCTTTGGTGAGAAACTTAATGGGGTAGCCTTAAACTACTTAACTTATGATACTGAGATGTATGCATTGGTAAGGTCTTTAGATACTTGGCAACAATATTTATAGCTTAAAAAGTTTATGATCTATACTAACCATAAGTCGTTGAAGTATATTAAGGGACAAAACATACTTAACAAAAATTATATTAAGTGAGTGGAATTTATAGGGGCATTTCTTTTTATGGTCAAGAATAAAAAAGGAAAGGAAAATGTCATAGCAAATGCTTTATTTAGGACACTTGCCTTAGTAAGAACTTTGAATGATACATTACTAGGTTTTGAGCACATTAAGGAGCTATACAATGGTGATCATAATTTTGGCAATGTGTTTAAGGAATGTAAGAAATCTTCCTTTGGGAGGTTCTTTAGGCATGAGGCTTATTAGTTTAGAGAGAACATGCTTTGTATACCCCAAAGTTCCTTGAGAGACTTATTAGTGAAAATCATATGAGGGAGGTTAATAAGACACTTTGGTGTTAAAAAGAATTTTAATGTTTTGAATGAACACTTCTTTTTGCCACATGTGAGAAGAGATATAGAATGAGTATATTGAGTGTAGGCAAGCTATATTGAGATTATAGCCCTATAGATTGTACAAACCATTACCTATACCTAATGAACCATGGGTAGACATCTCTATGGACTTTGTTTTATGTTTACCTAAGTCTAAAAAAGGTCACGATTTAGTATTTGTAGTTGTTGATAGGTTTTCTAAATGACACACTTTATTTAATGTCACAAAACCAATGAGGCATCTTAATTTACTGAATTGTTGAAATTGTTCGATAATATAAATGTTGGGCCCCGATTCGTAATAAGCATGTATAAGTTATTTTGAGGATTTTAGTTTGATAATTTGGACTTTTGGA
>JAOQMK010000003.1:19772237-19785032 GCA_027564415.1 Erythroxylum macrophyllum
TTGAAGTCTCACGAGCCGTCTCTTCACTTTTGCAACGGTCGAATCTCTTTTGATTTCTGACCCTTCGATCTCTCTGCAAATCCAACGGTCTTGACTTGTCCACCGTTTCTCATAGCCGTTAGTGGACAGAGGTACTGTTGGGGTTGGAAGTTATAAGGTAACCCCGATTGGGTTAACCTAGTTAAAACCTATATTACTGTGGAAATTTGGTGCTACTCTTGAATTACTAACAAAGTTGACAATTGGACCTAGGCCAACTCGACCCTAAGTTAACGGATTAGGCTCGTATTGGGGGAACCTCAAGCCGGGTTGAGATTGACCAGGTCAGATCCAAACCGAGGCTTGACACTTATAAATAAAACGACCTTATTTAAAAACAATTCAGGTTGGGCATAATCGAGCTAACAGGTTGGGCTTCCTCAAGCTAGGGCTAGGGCTAGGGCCCAATCCCAGTCAAGCCTTAAACTAAGTCCTAACAATAGCGTTCAGCCGGAGCCAACTCATTATCATCCCTAATGGCAAAAAAAATTATTGCTCAAAACAGATTTGATTGGACTTAAACTTGAATTTATATCTAAATTTGGATTTAGAAAATTTTCTTACGAGACCAATTAATTATTAAAAAGCAAATTAACTCATCCTAAAATTAATATGTCAATATAAATTTAACAAACTCAGAACTTAAATATTTTAATTAATCAAATTATGAATTGAAAAAAATTTAAATTTAAAATTTGAATTTTAAGAGGCTAATTCCAGTCCGAGCCATTTTCATCATCATACTCTAACTCTAATAACAACCTTTTCTATCTTTGTGGGATATTTTTTCTTTTCTTTTTTTATTTTTTATTATAAAGGTTAGTGCCAAATTTTTAATTAAATTATGTGGCTAATCCAAATATTGATTTATTTCCTATTAGATATATTTTATTATATAAGTCCATTGAGTAACATCATAGTGAGTAAGCAACAATTTGATTAATTAGTTTATTGCTTCTCCTTAGAGCAACTTATATGGTCACAGTTTTAAGTCACGAAGAATTACTCCTTTGTGACTATAAGATCATAGGTTCAAGTCACGGAAACAACTTCTTTGTAAAAATACAAAAGGAAAGCTACGTACATTATGACCCTTCTCCGACCCCTGCAAAGAGGGGAATCTTGTGCACTAAGTACGTTGACTTTGACTTTAGTTTATTGCTTATCCTTAATCCTAACTCATTAAAATTCAATCCAACAAAACCAAAAAAGTACTATAGATAGCAATTTATAAAAACATTCCTTAAGGATGGAAGAGCAGACTTAGAAATGAGTTAGGTTGGGTCGGATCGGACTTCCCAAGAGACAATTTGAATTTGACTTAAAATTTAATTGAGATGTCTACTATGAGAACGATTTTGAATTGGACTGAGTTAGATTAGTGGAATTTGTCATTAGTGTGAAGGAGTCTAAGTTAACTAAAAAGAAGGTAAATAAAAAGGAAAAATAATCAATAAAATTTGCAATTTTGTTACCAGAGAGACTATTGGCAATCAAAAAACTCAACCTAAAAACACTACACAAAATGATTAGTAATAAAAGATCAAATCAATACAAAATCAAGCAATGAACACACACACACACACATTGAGGAGGGTGATGAATGAAACTTGCTATTAGACAAATAAAAAACAATGCCTAAAAATTGAACAAGACTACACTAAGAGAGATTGAGAAGTAAAATACAACAGCAGCAAATGGTAGATTCTTCTTTTAGCTATATGCCTCAAACAATGCACACCATCAATCTTCTCTATTTACTCACATACCAGTTAAAATGCTTGGTTAGTTCTGTTTTATCTCTACACTTGATCTTCTGATTCGGCAAGTATGACCTGTTGAGATACATCTTCCCTTCATTAGAGAAAAAAGAACGTGGGAAACCAAAGAGAACATGACATAAAAGGTAAGCCCTTGAACTGCTTGCTCATGCAACTGAGTCCCAAATAAGTTTTAAGTAGCAGCAGGAATTAGATCCTAAAGATTTAGAGTTTTGAAGCAAAAGAAGATCACAACCAGGAATGAGAGCTAGAAAAGTTCAAGCTTTTCATGGGAATCCTACAGTTTGACATATCGATCTTTAAAAGTTTGCAGAGATGCAGTGGAAATACTTTGAAAGAAAATAAATCATGTCTAGATATGCAGCAATACAGAATAGGAACAAAGTATATATTGCAAGCATTATAGCTGCATGTCTTTCTAAGCAACAAGAATTAGGTCATAAAGATTTAAAGTTTTGAATCTAAAGCATACCGCAATAAATGATTAGAGCTAGAAAAGTTCAAGCTTTTCATGGAAATTGTACGGTCTAACGAGTTGATCGTAAAAAGTTTACAGAGATGCAGGGAAACACTTGAAAGAAAATAAAACATGCCTAGACATGCAACAAAACAGAACAAGAACAGAGCATATACTGACATTGCAATCAAAAGCACATTTCCTTGCAAGCATTGCAGTTGCATTCCTTCTCATTCCGATTCGAATGTTAGTACATAAGAAAGGCCCTTCCTTAGTTGTCAAAAATAATTTATTTTCAGATAATCTATTTTAATTCAATCAATCTTTTATCACCTTAGACAAACTTCATTCAAGTTGTTAGGTGTCTAATTAATCCATGTGGGAATGATACCTTTTGTATTATGAGTTATGACCTATATACTTGGAGTATTGAAAGTTTTTTTATACAAAATTTATCAACATTAGAAAATAAGTGTTAGGTCAATTTAAACCTAAACCCTATTTATAATAAGTTTATGATATTTTAGTAATTTAATTAAAATTAAATTAGAATTTCAATTAAATTATAATAAGAATTACAAATAATTCTAATTAAATACTAATTATGCCCAAATAAGATCTAATGTCTCGTATTGGTTGTTATTTATTAAATATATCATATTTAATCATAAAGTTTCTCAAACTTAACAATTAAGTCCAACTTAAATAAAACATTTTTCTCTTTTTTCAACTTATTCTTTGTGTTTGACTTATTAGGCTTCTAAATATGTTCACAATAGATATAAATTATAACCCCAAATCATATTTAAAATTACAAAAATTAAACTTCTTTAATTTATATTTAATTATCTAATTGAATAGTTTGTATTTAAAGATGAAAATTGGTGTTTAGCAATACATCATGACCACATAAATATTTAAAAATGTCAAGGTAATTTTGACTAATCTTTTCATGCATGATTTTTCCGTATAACTCAATTCATTCTTCATACAATGTTCCGATTAGATAAAAGCATATAATTAATGTCTACTTTACTTGAGTCCAATCATGTTAATTCTCTATCATTTGTAATTGATTCAATTAATGACATTTGACAACTATTTTAAAGTTTCATTCCGCCTTGGCCAAGGATTTTCTGAATTAATACTAATCGAAAACAATTGAACATTCTTCCTAATCACTTCAAGGTGATGAATTTTATATTAATCACTCAGCTACCTCCATATGGTTCATGTTATACCAATAACTACTAATTGAGTTACCCTTAACTGAAATAAGTCATTAGTAGTATTAAAATATAACAATCCCTATATGAAATAACTTTAAAGATCTCAATTCAAAGCATCACTTACATAATCGTTACAATGAGAATTTCATAGACTTATAAGTATTATTCCAAATGGAATTCTAATATATAGTCAATTTAGCAAATTTGTTCTTTAACAAGTACTCACATTTTTATTTAAGTATCTCCATATTTGGTCTACGAGATTAACTACTTTTATAAGGAAGAAACATAAAATATGCTAGTCTTTTTGTGTTCTGTTAATGTCTAGTCTCAAAGGAACAATAACTAGGGATAATACAGAAATGCAATACATATTTCATAATTACAATTTCATTGTAATTTCATTTGCAATATATATTTACCTCATGGACTTTATCATATACATCAGAATGCCTTTATATAACTATGTAACTAAACTACCTTCTCGTACTTAACTAATCATTTAAATATCTTATACTATATCACTGTATGACGATCATGCTACTGCTAGGACAGTAGTTTAGTGAGAGAATTCCATAAAATTTTCTACAGTGAGCACATGCTTTGTAACACCCCACTCCTATCTGACACATATCTGATCTCCACAAGTTATACAAAATCGCTTCTATGCAGTCTTAGAAGCTAGGTCGTCGCTCTCTTGAACTTGAAATTGTCAAGTTGCAATTTTGATGAGTTTTGCGAATTCAGCAGAGTAACCATCCTCAATGGTTCACTTTTGTCATACAACGCACAACAAATCATGTTATCTTGTAATTCACATCAACTTGATTTTTGTCAAGTAATATCACATAACACCTGATCACATTTGACATATTTCAAAAACAAAATTCAAACATTTCATCATTTCAGTACAATTTTGTAGAACATACACGTTGAAAAATTATCACATATTTCATACACAAAGTTCTCAAACATTGCAATCATTCAATTTATTTAGATCATATGTGTATGCAATGTTATGAGACTCGATTTCATTTTTTTCATTGTTGTGACTATGTGTCTTTTTCATTGTTATCTGTTATAGATACCGGGCTCTTTCATACTGTCCCTTATCTATTAAGGATACAAGGCTCTTTGTACACATTGAGCCTTATGCTTTAATCACGAATGTCTGAGCTTTAAGCTCTTTTTCACTAGTGACATCAGTCACAACTGCCTTTATATTTCATGCATTGGAATGAAATGCATTCCTTAATTTCAGTCATCACATTTGATCAATTACATTTGCATTCATGTTCTTGTTCACAATAATCATCGGACTAGGTCAGGTATGAACATTCAAGTTGAGAACCATATAGTCAACCTCATTCACATTCAAGTAGCACTTCCAATGTCTAATCATGCATCAAAACTCCTCGGACATTTCATGTCCGAAATTTAGTACACATTCATCAATATCAAATTCAATCCAATAATAAACAAAACAAGTCAAGGTGAGACCATCTTAGGTTACTCACAATTTCTCCCTTTTGCTTATTGCTGTGAAGTCCTGGCAATGCCTGGACGCGGTCGTTCTACTTGCTCTTTTATATGCAAACAAAATACATTTTCATATTACTATATGGCTCATTTAAATGAATAATCACATTTATAAATGTATCATGTAGTATGCATGTTCAATGACAAATTATCTAGTATATATATCTTAAATAAACTGATGCAAACTTTAATTTTTTCTCCATATTTTCTAGAATTCACACACTCTTCAATCATTCAAGTTTTTTTTAATCAAGACCCACTTTTGGGTCAACTTTGCATGATCATTATGACAAGGAAGGTGGAGTTTTTAGACAACACTTCCTTCTAAACAATTGTTCCCCTATATTTCCAGTTTCTAATAAAACCAATATCATACAATTTGGTTTATTATTTTTATGAGTTATGCTCAAAATACTACAGACTGAGTACATTTGAAATTTTGGTTAGTGCATGATCATGCATTCAAAGTTGTACAACCCATATCTATCAATTCCAATATAAAAAAAATTACAAAATTTATACCAATTTAAAGATAAGAGAATAAGCTACAACTTTTGTGAAGACACCTTTGTTTGACTCTGCCTACATTAATACAGTTTATTCAATAACCATATGATATGATTTCTGTCACTGGTAGTGCTACAACAAAAGCTAAGACTCAATTTCATGTCAAAATTTAAAATTCTTATAGACATAATTAAAATTATACTTCTTCAAGAACATTGTAGCCATATGTCTCTAATTTAATCTAAATTAAGAATAAAATCATTTGGAAATATACAGGTTAAGATATAATCAAAATACCAAAGCATGTTCAATGAAAATATTCCAGTAGACTTCCTCACTTTCATCCAATTAATCTTTTTCAAATCAATTTAGATGACTCTAAATTTT
The DNA here is from genome assembly GCA_027564415.1 of Erythroxylum macrophyllum. Taxonomy (NCBI): domain Eukaryota; kingdom Viridiplantae; phylum Streptophyta; class Magnoliopsida; order Malpighiales; family Erythroxylaceae; genus Erythroxylum; species Erythroxylum macrophyllum. Next base: position 19,778,177 of record JAOQMK010000003.1, read on the forward strand.
TATGGAAAGGAAAAAATTGTCTTAGGAGTGTATTGGTTCAATTTTCAAGTCATTTGGAGGTTGGTAGACAAAGTTATAGTCAAACGAATCCAAATTGTTCAGTTTTAGAAGCACTGTTGGCCATGCAATAGTGTACGACCATGCACTCCAATTCCAGAAATTGCAGATTTTTTTGTCTTTCTTCTTCCTATCTTCACTTACCCCATCATCTCTAATTTATACTCTCACATTTACCTCTTCATTTCAACTCCCATTTTAATTCAACTTACTCTAAACAACTCAAAATGTAAGATTAAATTCAAACATCAAAACAAGGTTCATACGGACATCACCATATATTTTTTTGCTTTCTCTCTCTAGATTAACAAGACGCAGGTTTTCTTCTTCTTCTTCCTTTTTTTTCTTCCAGATTTTGCTTCCTACACTTTACAACTAATACATCTAATGTATAAACCATCTAATGTATAAACCATCTTTTCTACTTCCATCTCAATTAAAACCCAACACAAATAAATCAAAAATCCAAGATTTATACATAAATATCAAAAACCGTACTGTTCATGTACACATATTCCATTTTTTTACATCTTTCATTTTCTGTATCTTTCTTCTATCTTCATTCCACGCTTTTCTCTCATCTTAATCCTTCTTAAAACACAACACCACATTACTCTATGTTCTCTTTAACTCTAGCTTCATTTAAATCCATCTCTAACAATGCCCAAACATTTACGCATATACAATGAAAAACAGAGCATATGTTCATCGACTTTTCTACATTTCTACACTTTCCTACACACATTTCCAGCTATTAAGCATCCTTATTCTATAAACTCTGAACTATTAACAACATGATAAATATTTCATTCCTCACATTCATTCACCAAAACGACACTTCTTAAACCTCTCATTTATGTATTCATTTACACAGTAAAACATCATTAAAAATTACTTACTTGATTCAGCTATCCTTCCCAGCAGTTTCGATTTCAGTGAATGGATGAACAATGAGATTTTGACAGAAATCAAATACTCTCTACATGGTCTGAAATTCTTACTTTGATGTAAGAATCAAATACCAATTTCACAACATAAATCACAAGCTGTTTCGGTGATGATGAAAAATTGAAAGAGTTTGGTAAGGTGTTTTCGGTGTGGATGAAGAACAGCTACAGTACATTTTTAGACCAAAACAAAAGAACTGCATTCCTTTCCTTAGTAAAAACATGACTACGTGTTTAGCTATTTCACTGCCACATGTCACCAATGCATGTAGGTCATGTGTCAACATACAATGCTGCCACGTGTTACTCTTCCATTTGTCACTTATTTTATATTTTTCCTAGTCCAAAATATCCCAAAATTTTAGAAATTCTCTAAAATTCACCAAAAAATTCTGAAATAATCATAATACTCTCTAAATAAATTTTCAACACAAATAATCCACAATTCACATTTTATTCGCATTTGTAAATCAATTATACCCGAAAATGTTAATAAATGCATGTACAATTATTTTAATGAGCCAAAAATAAATATTCACATGTTATGCCATATGATGCATGAAATGCACTTCTAATTTCTCAGTATACACTATTCCAGGATCCTAGCCCCTAACATGGGATATTGGGACGTTACATGCTTAAATCTAACAATTTTCATCTTAATTATTTTATAACTAAGAGAAACTTCCTAAATATATATTTGGATTTTTAATGAGAACTTAGCTTCTTTCTCATGCCCAATAACTCTAATGTTCTATAGTATATTACTTTCTGAACAATGCACGAAACTATATTAAGTTCATTAAAGAACTTATTGATCTAATTAATAATTTACACTAATTAAAAAAAGTAGTATGGCTTAATTAGCAACCATTGCTACATTGGAACCTTCCATTCTTAAAATAATATTGTTATAAGTAAAACGTACCTTAATTCAGATTTACTTCTAAAGTTAATATCTTTATAATCTTGAACTCTAATATTAACTCGTGAAAAGAACAATGGATATCTTTAATACTTTACAAGTATCAGATATCTCAAATACTAAACACCTTTAGTACATTATCAACATACTTGGACTTATAATAAGTAAATAACTCCCATATCAATCTCTATAGATTTAATTCCAAAAATTAACTTGTCATCTTTTTGTATCCAATTAGAGTCATTTTTAGACAATTATATTTTGAAAATATATATTATCGTTTTCTCTATGAGCAATATGCCTCTACATACTCATATTAAAGAGAACAACTATACTCCCAGTAACCTTTTTATAGATATGATAAATTCACAATCATCTTTAAATCAAACTCTTTTAACTCATCATGAAAGTGAATATTTCAACATCTTATAACCTTTTAACTATACATCAAATGTATCAATAAAGGCATTAAATCTAATTCAATTTATTACTATGAATTTAAACTTTTTAAAGTTCATCTTAATCCCACTACTTATCTTAAGAACAATTCTTCTATAAGTATACATTGAAACAAACAATTTGTTCAATGGGTATGTAAGATTATAACCATCCTTTTAGATCTCTTATCACTATTATCTTATTTAGTTTTAAACTTAGCGGATGATATATGCTTCAACTAAGTATCACATCCCTAAATCATTTACTTTGACTCTTTAAAAGGGTTAGCGTTTCATATTTACTATCAAATATTACTAATTAATTTAATTGGAACTTTCGAGGATAACTTATAGTACTAGGCATAATATAGAAGAAATAAATATTGCTTACACAAATCTATACTGATATGTAATTTAGTTGTGAAGGTTTTCGTTAGATAATCTTATTCCCTATAGATAACTGAAAAAAAATTATATCTCACCACATCTAAACAATTTGAACTTTTTCAAGACTTTAGATCAATATTTCATTTAGTACATACGACTTTACCATATAAATTCATTAGTAAATTTAAGGAAATAAAAGTATACTCCTTTTATGAATTGTTATAGTATCCCATACATCCCATATATAAAATTTAAAAATTCAATACCATCATCTTTATTTCATTAAAGGTTGATTTGACTTTTCTTGAACTTAATAAGTTTTACAACTTTCATATGACAGTCTTGGTTATCTGACTTTGTATTCTTGTCACTTATGTTAAGCATAGACCTCCCTTGATTCAATAGATACAAACTATTCGTATAAAATTGAATAAACTACTTTTACTTAAAAATCTATTTCTTATCATGACTTTTATGTAATCATTTTTCTTCTAATAACAACTATCATCTATAGAAAGCCACCAATTGTAGTCCATATTTATGCTTTTACTAGGCTAAATTCAATGAAAACATTCATCAAGGTACTAATCCTTCCTCTACTTATAGAACCTTTTGCATCTTGTTATCATAATGTTGGCATACATCTTACATGTTTTCATCAAAGTTTGAGACATGATTCAACTTAAAATGTCAATACCTTTTATTTTCTACATGATATTGATGTATCTCTAAAACTTTGTTACTGAATCTTTAACATGGATTAAGAACAATAGTGCATAGTGAACATACAATTTTTCTACCCTACATACCAATTAAGAAAACCTTAGATGCTAACACCTTAAGCTATCATTGCTACCATCACTTGTAGTGACCAACTCGCGCCATCATCACCAACATTGCCACTTCCTGTTCTTCTCCAATAGTCAGCTCACAACCACCGCATAGCTGCTTTAAGGGTGTATAATAAATGCCAGCTACTAGCTGCCATCACTACCTACTACTTGATTTCTCTAAGCTCTCATTGCCAACCGTCTACATCCTTGTCAGAACCTGCTCCACTCATCTCTGACTTTGTTTAATTGCTTACATTTTGCTACTATCTGTTGCAACTTTATGTCATCAATACCATCAATTTAAAGTTTTTGGGACTGCTAGCTAGCTCCGATCACCGCCAATGACCTACTGCAAGCAATTTCATCAAGCCTTCCATCTACCTTTCATCACCACCAATTTCATCAAAATTTGTAGCACACCTGAACCCTTTTTTATTCTAATTTTATGGCACTTTAGAGCACTTTATAACCAAGTTGCAAAATCTATAAGATTTAAATTTTGATTTAAAATTTTTTATTTTTCTCTAATGTTGTTTTTTGTTTTACGTATATAGGATGTAGACTAACCTAAAAAAACACAAGAGAAAAATTAATATGGAATAACTTTGATTGAAGAGGAATGCATAAAGTGACTTTTGAATTGAAAAGAATTGCAAATAGAAAGAATTAGGTAGGATGGAAGATGAATGACACGACATAACTACAAAGAAAGAAAAAAATGCTTAAAGGATAGATAACAACTAAATTTAAGATCCAAAGTTTTGATTCCAAATAATTAATGTCAACCTCAGGTTGGAAATCATCTAACATATGGATTATAAAGAATTAAAACTATAAGATTGTCTTCAAAATAAAGTAAAGAGAACTCGAACCTATCAAACAAGCCAATTAAAACTAAATTTAAGTGGATTTTGACTGCCATAAGTTGCCTTAATAAGTTGATATTAAGTTCTTATTAAAACCTACATTACATCAATAAGATAACCTTTAATAGGCATAAAGTTCATTAAACTAGAGTCTTAAAGGGAAAAGAACATTTGCATTATCATAATTTGATTAGGAATAGCTAAATAATTTTGAAAAAGTCCAATCTTTATCCAAATAGAAAAAAAAATGAAATTCTAAAACTAAATAACTTGACTCTTTTGCCTTTCCAACTTTAACATTAGTGACAATTACCTTTTAGAAATTTACAAATGTGAATATTGATGAGTTTGGCACCAGTCATAAGTATTACACCAATGCCAATTTGCTTCTATGTTGCGAACCTCATTAATATAGTGTATGATCAGCGTTTGACACCATTGTGGCATTAGTGTCGATTACATTGTATTTCCAAGGTTTTTGGACATCTTATAAACCTTTTTCTTTATGTGTTAAGCATATTCCATCTTTAATAACATGTAAAAAAAGTGATCAATCTTGGGAATGCATCTAATTCATCTTAAACAACCATTATTTTTTGCATCTCTATGATTAATCCTTGCAAAGCTACTGATAAATGATTAATTGACCATATTAATATACCTATTTTTAGTGTTTTTGCTTGTTATTTAATAGGTTTATAGTATTTTTGGTACTTATTTAACTTTAAGTATATTTTTAGTTGGTAATTGCCTTCATAAACTAAAAGAGAAGAATTTGGCCATTTCTATGATTAATGCATAGAGGTGCCACATGAACATACTCTCTCTTATGTGGAGGGATGTATCTTTCATCTATGGAAGAAGAAACTAGAAGGCAACAACATTTGTCATGTTGGATCCCGTTTTCGAAGCCCAACATTCAGAATCATAAAAGCATAGAGGACTCATTTCTTATAACTCACTGGGCATAATTGGGGAACTTCCATTTGGAATTTCAGACTGGCCTCTTCAGAACATTTGTTTCCTGTTGAAAAACGTTTCTAACGACACAAAAAACGCTCAATTTGGTTCAGAAATGAAGAAGTTAGGGCCAAAACACTTTTGGGCTAAAATTAAACCAAGACTGAACACTACACCCCAATTCACTCCAGAAATTGAAAGTCTTAGGGTCTAACTTGAAATTAAATTCCTTCAGATAAGTTGTAGCTCCATGTCTCTATTTTAATTTGAAATAAAAATCAACTCAGTCGGAGCTCTACAGATCAAGATATCGCCAAAATACTAAAGCATGTTCGGAAAAATATCCACTCATACTCTTTTAATCGATCCTCTCACTTTGATTCAATCCATCTTTTTCAAAATAATATCAACAGTTATAAATTTTTATGGAGAGGAAGAGAAATGTCTTAGAAATCCAACGCTTCAAAAATCAAGTCAATCGGAGGTCAGAAGAAGAAGTTATGGTCAAAAGAATAGAGAGAGGTCGGATTGGGTAGGAAAAATTGGAAATCGGCCACGCGGATGCACGGGCGCTCGCGAGCCACACGCGAGCGTTGCACCTCTTTTTTTTTCTTTCCAAGTTCTAACATTTATAACTTTTGACCCAGAACTCCAAAATTTGCAAATTTGGTATCAATGGAAAGCTAAAAGAAAGCTTTACAACTTCCATAAAGGACTTAAAAATAATTTCGGTCTCTAAAGGGGTAAAAAATCTACACAAAAGTAACTGGTCAACAAACTATCTTGAACAATATCATAACTTCTAAACATCATATCTTTCTACTCCATTGTCCAAAAATTCCATACTTCATATCAATGGAAAGATAAAAAGACAATCTACAACTTTCATGAATATCTTAAGAGCAATTTCTGCCTCTATAAGGGGGTCAAAAATTCACTCAAAGTTTTTATCCCGAAAAATTCATCCTAAACAACTTCTAGATTTCAATCAATCATAACTTCCAGCCCCGATATCGAAAAATGTCATACTTTATAGCGTTAGAAAGCTGAAAATACAAGCTACAACTTTTACTAAGACAACTTTGGCTATTTTTATCTAGATCAATACAGTTTTTCATTGAATTTCTGCACACCATTCCTACACCTAAGAAAAGTTGCAAACCCAATTCCCTTCATATTCACCCACTACCAAGTACCTTTCGGTACTTTTGAACTCCAACTCAACCAATTCATCTCACACACTCTTCAAATCTCCAACATACTACTCCAACACAAATAACCAATGGCAAACTCAATAATGAAGAATATGCGCATACACATTCCTCTTTCACAATGTCATACACAATCTCATACACTATCTATAAAGCAACACAATCATACACAAAAGGAGAATACTTGAATTCTCATTCTCATTTCCAATCAAAATGAATGTTCATGCATAGCT
>JAOQMK010000003.1:19785132-19795132 GCA_027564415.1 Erythroxylum macrophyllum
AAAGGCTAGTCACTAACTTAGTACAAAAGTATCTAATGTCTTGGAGTTTTCCGATGCCTTGCAAGGTTCAACGCTCGACTTGATTTGCACCTGAGGAGGGAAAGTGGGGTGAGCAACTCGGCTTAGTGGCTAATACGTTTATAGCCATCGGTAATGAGCCATACAACAAGCATAAATACACATATTTCAAGCAATCCTACTCGTTCGCAATTATATCACATAATTCATAATCAACCAAAATTTATCACATAAAGTATATCACGAAATCTTTTATCAATCATAACACTTTATTATGCACCATAGTCAACAAAATCATAATGAAATGAACAATAAATGGCTAGACAAATTCCGTAGAACAAAACGGTTTATACCGTGAACAAAACGAGTCCTATTTCTCAGGATCTTGTGGCCTCAATCGGGTAGCCGGGAAAAGGCTATAGGTCAACGTGCATGTGACTGTCGAAACGTGTTTCTCTCTCGCCCAATCATAAGCAAATCTATGCTTAAATTAGTCAAACGCAAATTTGCATTTTCATGCTTCTTTCAGTTTATCAAAATCTCATATTTTCATACTTTTCATTTATTTCAAAGAAAACATATCCTATTTCATCATACATTTTCAAATATTCACCACAATTCAACATTTAAGCAATTTAAACAATAACACACACATAGGGCATTTGCCCATCACACAACAGCTATAAAAATATTACCCACCTAAATTGTTGGAAAATTCAAGCTCAAGATTGCCTTTCCTCTCTCTCTTGAGTATGGTTTCCTTGATTCCCTTCAATTAAACCAATTTCTATTTAATGAACACATTCAAAAGAAAGTTCAAAAATTTAAGAATCAAAGCAAAGCTAAAATTGAATTTAAACCTAACCTACCCATAGCCTATCTAGGCTAGAAAAACCAAAACCCTAACTTAGAAATCCCAAAATCAATTTGGGTTCATTTTTCTCTTCTTTCTTCCTTCATTTCCAACACAAACCCTAACCTTTATTTAATCCCCTTTTTGAATCTAGCATAAGAAAGATAAAAACTTACCTCCAACAAGTTAAATTCATCTTCTTTTTCTTCTTCTTTCTTCTTTCCTCTAAGTTTCCAACGATCTTCTTCTTTTCCTCTCCTTTTTCACGTTTTTGTTCTTTCTCTTTGGTTCTAACGACACTCACTTCTTCTTCTAATTTGAAACACCAAAAGCCTATTCCTTCCAATTTTGCCCTTCACTAACTTAGACTTCCCTATTTTGCCCTTCTTTGTCTTTTATGCCTTTACACCGTTAAGCCACTTAATCTTAAGCTTCTTTAATTCTAACACTACATTTTAACCTTTAATTTCAACTTTCAATACCCCATTCTACCTTGCTAAGTTAAAGACTCAACTAAAAAATAAAACAATTAAATCAAAAGAAAGAATAAATAAATAATAAAAAATAAAAAAATCGAAACCCAACATGTCAACTTCCTTCACATTTAGAGCAGGGTGCTGTAGTGTCCTTCAAAGATCTCTTAATCTAAGGTAATAGAATTTTGCCTAATAATGTATAGTAGAGCAATAAAAAGTTTGTTAACCTTCTCTATCAATATCGTGATTGCTTCAACAGCAGAGACTAAGTTGAACATTAATTATGAACTTCATTCTTGTAGACAACATCATTTCGTTTATATTCTCACTAATAAGAGAGTTACCAAAAGAAGAGTCTACCTTCTCAAGAATTTCAATCATTTGGGATACAAAACCTTCATTCCTTACTACATTAGTAACTTTTTACTCCAAGGCTGGAGACATAGAGATTTTCCATTCGTTAAACACGATATTGGGTCCCATTAGGTATGCCAAATTATTGGCATCACTTTAAAATTTAGGCATGCAAGGGAGAATTCCTCCCAAAATTTATACCTAAATTCTTATTAACGATATCACTGGGCTTCAAAAAAATTAGAATGGAAAATTCTAAACTACCAAGATGCTAAAATGTGTCGAAATAAGAAATTTAAACAAAGGAAAATTACAAACTTCAAATGGAATTTGAGATAATGGAAATGAATACACAATGTAAAGAAAACTAGAAAAATAATAACAAAGTGTTTAATAATGGACTGATTATTTTTTTTATAGGTATTTGAGGTTGTGTCATGTACTTTTATCATGGCGTTGGTGGATTTATTTAGCCTTCTTAACTTTAGGCATTTTTTTTCCACTTCCCACATTCTAGTTAACTTCTTGCCATTATTCTTTTAACTTCATAAGTATCTCTCTTATAACTTACTAACTTTTAGACCACTTATCCATGTTTCTCCATTGTGTTCGTTACTCACTCCTAATGTGTACATATACCATGATCTAGAATTCTGCCATCCGTGAAATCTCTACCTAAAAATTTACTAGGCATTCATATTTTGGGCTCGTTTTACTTATGAGGTAGGTTTCTTTTTAAGTTATCAACAATAATATTTACAATAGTAAGCAACTAAGAACCAACAGGAATAATAAGGGGAAAATGACTAGTACGAGAGGCTCTAACTTCTCACTAGGAATTTTAAGGTTTTTGCTCTTCATTTCCAAGCTATTAACTTTTTCTCATTCTTCCTTTAATTAAGCTCTTTCAATTTCCTATTCCTTCTTTGTTTTACATCCATGCTCAATTGTGTTGGCTTAACAGAGTTGATTTTTTTTCTTCTTAAGTTTTTGATTCTCTATCATTTCCTTCTCTTATGTTCTCCCTCTCGCTAGTTACAAGTACTCTGGCTAACCTTAGCTAAGGGTAGTTTAGTAACTCTCCAACTTTAAGACTTCTTGCCTTTCATTTTCCTACTGACTTTGGCAATGGTTTTTTAATCTTCATTTTACTAGAGCATGTCATTTTCTTTTCTGAGCAATAGAGGATAAAGTTTTAATCTCATCCCAAAGTCCCTAAAGTTTCAGCCTCAGCTAAAAAGTCCCATCATCAAATTACCTTCCCACCTCTCCACTCTAAACAAACTTCCGAACCTAGCCTCTTACTAGATGACTTCGCTAAACATCTTTTCACAAGGTAATTTTGCTAAACAGGTAGCTAATTCCCTAGTCCCTCACCTAGCCAAATTGAGGCTAAGTTGGAAACAAGTTGTAAGTGAATATTCAAGAGCCTCCATACAATACCCTCCCACTAGCATGAGGGAATGATATGATTTTTTTTTCCAAATATAGAGGTATTGAAGGAAAGAGAAAAAGTTTGGTCCTTAATAGTGATGGGCTTCTATTTTAGAAGGAGACTTGTTTTCCCATTTCTCAATACTTAGGTTTAGAAAGTGTGGAGGTCAAAGGGATTACATGAGGTTTTATTGTTAAAACATAACCATATCCTCTTTAAGTTTTCCTAAAAAAAGCAAGAAAAGGAAAAAGTAGAAGTAAGGTCATAACACATCTACATCCTACTAATCTTTTTACAATTCTAGAGGTTAAGAATCAACTTAGAAAGGATCAAGAATGAGACTATACCCATTTATGTGAACATCCATAATATTCCATTAGAATAATAGTTGATGAATTTTATTTTGATTATTTATTTATGCAGTTATTTGTTTATGTATTTGGCTATTGTTTTATACCAACTATCTTTCAAAACTTTTTCTCTTATGGGTCTGTCAAAAACAACCTCTCTACTAGTTAGGTACATCTGGAAACCTATCATATGGAGGAAACAACAACTAATAGAAGAAGAGTGGGGTATGCTAAGTTGTATATAAGTGTTAATCTGGTGAAGGAGCTCATGGACACAATTTACCTAATGAGGTTAGGTAAGGAGGAGAACCTACATAAGGATTCAGTTACAGTTACTTACTAATGGAAGCCTAACTCAAAAAAATAAGGTGAGTAATGGGTAACCACAGAGTAGAAGTTTATAGTAAGGAATTACATGGAGGTGAGGAGAATAAAGGCTTAGCAAATGGAAAGACCCAATGAAGAGGTTCAAGAGAAGACAGATAAAATAATCTAAGGCAGGAGTTGTTATGGAGAATGCTACCAATAGAGAGGTGAAAATTAAGGGAGGAAAAAAATCACTCATAAAGAAGTAAGAATAGAAGGAGATAATCTACAAATTGTAGAAAAATGCACTTTAGAAATGGGTCAAGAGACACCTAAATGATGGAAAGACAAGTCTCATAACTAAATAGTAGAGCAAAAGTTGGATAGTTTTTAAAGTATGAAAGGATGAGGTCACTTAGGAAGAGAAAGGATAAAGGCTCTAAAGCCAAAACTTAAATTTGATGTCGATTATCACATAGAATATTAGGGGTATAAATTTCTTTAATAAACATCTAGCCCTTAGGGATTTTATGTATACTAATAAGTGAGCTATATTAAGACTACTAGGAAGTAAGCCAAGTCTAGATAATGTCTTCAAGTTGAAGATTTTGAAAGGTCGATGGAATTTTTTGTCAAATCACCAACATCTTCACTATGGATGCATTGTACTGACTTATGATCCGAGGAAGGTTAAGGTAAGTTTACTGGAATCAAGTGATTAACTAATGCATATCTCTACTAATTATCTTTAAGGGGATTATAAGGCAAGTATAACTATTGTTTATGGGTTCAAATTTCACTTTATGAATAAAATACTTATAAAAGAATTTGGTTAGTATTCATTATAAAATCTAACGCCCTTAGATAATAATTAGAGATTTCAATAGCACTTTATATAGAGATGAAGTCGAGGGAAACATGGGGTTAAGGAATTTTATAAATGGTTTTAAGGAATGTGTTTAAAGGATAGGTGTCACAAATCTAAAACTTAAGGGATGCTTCTTCTCTTGGAGTAAAAAACAGGCATCTAGATGGCACCTATTGAAAAAGTTTGATAAAGCCTTAGTGAATGGAGAGTAGCTAGATGAGTATCCAGATACTAAGGCAGTGTTTGAGAGTGCTTCAATCTTAAACCATCCACCAATTATTTCTATAACATGCATACTAAATGAAAGTTCCTTAAGAGAAAGAAATAAAGAGCTCATTTCCTCTCAAGAAGAACTAAAGGAGAGGCTTATAAGTTCTTCTAATAGTCAGTTTATACTAGTTGCAGAAGTAGCTCCTTAGTCTCGCTTTTTACGTCTTTTATTAAAAACTAGATCAGTTATGATAAGAAAGATGCAACACATTTACTACAAGAAGTGGAGAGGGTAGTTTTTGAATTAACCCATCCAAAGCTCCTAGCCTAGATGGAATGAATGTTTATTTTTTTTTCCAAAAGGCATATGGCCATGGATCAAGGATATAGTGACAGATACAACTATAGAATTCTTATAGAATGGCAAAATTCTTAAAGAGATAAGTAAGACTTTTATATGATTAATTGCTAAGTCATATAATCCTATCTCTTTAGGAGAGTATAAAACTCAAAACCCATTTTATAATTTCCTATACAAAATTATTTCAAAATTATTAACTTCTAAGCCGAGGAAAGTGCTAAACTAGGTGGTAAATGATTCACAAGTATATTTCTACAAGGAAGACAAATATGAGATAATGTCTTAATAACCTAAAACCTCTTTAAAGGCTATTCAAGGAAAAAAAATCCCCTATGAATTATGCAATGAAAGTGACTTTTAACAAGGCATATGACTTCCTAAGTTGGGATTTTATATTGTAAGTGTTGGAAATTTTTGGCTTTTTAGGGAAATTTAAAGGGTGGTTCAAGAAATGCATAACTTTAACTTCATTTAGCGTAATAATGAATGGAAAACAAAAAATCTCTTTAAAGGAGGTAAAGGGATCCTTCCACTTATCTCTTCATATTATGTAAGAATATTCTAATCAAATTGGTTAAGCATCATATTTCTCTAAACCTCAGCTTCTGCTTTTATAGCAAATATAAAGAGGTTAGCCTATTTAGCCTCTCCTTTATAGATGATCTATTGTTTTTCCTCCAAGGCTTATGATAAGTTTGTTAATATCTTAATGACTACTCTAAACCTTTTCAAAGACCTATTAGGTTTGGAGGTGAATTATAACGCAATCCATCTAATAGTATCTGAGAAAGCATAAAAAAAGACAGCTTGGATTTTAAGGATTTCGGTACTACAAGTCAAAGTGCCACCTTTCGCCTATCTTTGGATCCCTTATGCATAAAGAGGTTGCATTATAGGGAGAATGTCCCACTTGTAGAAAGAGTGCAAAATAAGTTGAGTAATTGGTGTAACAAAGATTTATCCTATACTAGCATGCTTGTTTTGATTAAGTCAGTTTTGAGTTAGTTGTAAGTATACTAGTTAGCTCACATATTCCTCTCAAAAGGTTTAATCAAATCTTTGGAAAGACTGCCACGAGACTTCACATCAACACCCTTAGTGATAAGCTATGCTTAGATTCAAAATGTATGGATATATGGAGCATTAGTTAGGGTGTGTTTTGTAACAATTAGTGGATGTTAAGTAGCAAAGCGTCCTACATTTGATTATGGAACTCTCATTTTGAGAGCTTTTGCATTTTCAACTCGTTTTGCCATTATTAGTTTAATTCAATTTCATTTTTCAAAAAAAGTCCTTGGAAAGATTGATTCATAATTTCCTATGGGGTTGGAGAAGAACTAATAGGGTCAATGCAGTAGGAAGGAAGTCAGCAAACCTAAAGAGGACGGGGGATTGGGAGTCATTTCAATCAGTTTATGCAATAAGGTATGCTTATTTTCTAAGGGGAGGAGCTTCTGGGAAGTGTAGGTTTATCCAAGTTATTCTAGCTTTTATGATACAATTGTTAAGGGTACGAGAGAACCTTTCAATGCACATAAAATACATAATAGGTAATGGTCAAAGAGCTTCAATACTTCATGACAATTGGCGTAGAGAGGGTCCATTAATTCAATCCAACTTACGGAGTCATATACAATATCTTGATAATGATAAGGTAAAAGAATAGATTAGGGGCAATCAGTGGCATAATATCCCACCAAATTTATTACAGGCTCTCTCAACTATAACCTGAACCCAAGACATGAATACGTTATGGATTCCAAATTCAACCAACTTTTTTTTACAAACACGTCCGTTGGGGAGTTTTTCTAGGCAAGAGGTGAAAAGTTACAAAATGGTATGGAATAAGAAGTTACTCCCTAAGGTTTCTTCTCTTTTAAGGTTGGCTATGAAATAACGGCTAGCTATAAAGGACAAATATATGCTTCCTTTGTAAGGAAGATATTGAAATCAACACATATTTTTGAATCTGCTTATATAGCATGGATATGGAAAGAGATTGAGCAATTATGCCTCATAAATATAAGATGACAAAATTATTTATAGCTCCTGAACTGATTCAGTAGCAAAGAAGTACCAAGAAGGAAGACAAAGAAGTGTACATGTTATGCGTAGGATCTTGTATTTACATGATATAGAAAAGAGGAACACAAGATTTTTCCAAATGATACAGCATACTAAAGGTAACCAAACATTGGATAACAGAGCAACTCCATGTAATGAATTAGAACGGATTTGAAATAAGGAATTATCAAGAAATAGTTGCAATAACTATTTAAAAAATAAATTTAAGAATAGATCAATATGTAGATTCACTTTTTAATTTTTAGAAGATTGAAATATTTGATATTCATTTATTAGAGAACTATGTATTCATATAGAAATTTGAATAAATTGAGTATTCGCGTGATAATGAAGTAAAAAGTTAATATTTCAATCTTTACAACAAAGTTGTTAGTACCGTTACTCTAGCTAAACGGAACAAGTTACATATCGATCGTCTCTTGGATCCCTCTGGGACTCTAGTGTCGGGCCAGCCTCAACTCCGCACTCTAGTGAGGGACTTTTTTATCCAGCTTTATCATCACGACGATCCGGTGGGCTCTCCTTTTCCCTCTTTTGGCGGGTTTCCTTCCCTTTCTGAAGATCGTCTTCACGACCTTGACCGTCCTATTCATGTTAATGAAGTCCGACAATCTGTCTTTTCTCTCAACCCTAATAAAGCTATGGGTGTTGACGGTTTCAATGCTCTTTTCTTTCAAACCCAATGGTCTCAGGTGGGCCACACGGTGGTCAATTTGATTCAAGACATTTTTTGCTGAGATCATTGGGATCAGGAACTAAACCAAACTATTTTGGTATTAATTCCTAAAATTCCTACTCCTGTTAGCATCACTCAATTTCGGCCCATCAGCCTCTATACTGTGCTGTATAAAGCGCTTGCTAAAATTATTGTTAATCGGTTAAAACCCCATATGGCCTGGCTTGTCAAGGAGACCCAATGTAGTTTTATTCCAGGACGCCACATCACGGACAACATCATCATTGCTCAGGAAGTGATACATTCGATGCGGAAGAAAAGAGGTCAAAAGGGGTACCTAGCGTTGAAGGTGGATCTTGAAAAAGCCTACGACCGGATTCGATGGGATTTCATCCAAAATACCCTTTCGGAGATTGGGCTTCCTTTAAATATCATCAGAGTCATTATGAAGTGCGTGACAACGGTTTCTTATCAGGTGGCTTGGCAAGGCGCCCTGTCCGACCCTTTTACTCCGACCCGCGGCATTCAGTAGGGGGATCCTCTTTCTCCCTATCTTTTTGTCCTTTGCATGGAACGTCTAGGACATCTCATTTCCCAGGCTGTTCTTTCCGGACAGTGGAAACCTATTCGGTTGGGTTTTTCGGGCCTGCCGTTATCCCACCTTTTTTTCGTTGATGACTTAGTCCTTTTTGGTGAAGCCACTGTAGCCCAAACGTCCATCATCAATCAGATTTTAGACACTTTTTGTCAGGCTTCTGGGCAAAGCATTAACTTCACTAAAACCAAGATTTTTTTCTCTAAGAATGTGACGATCCATATTGCTCGGCTCATAAGCCAAACGCTTCAGGTTACGACGACTAACAATCTGGGAAAATATTTGGGAGTCCCGTTGCTGCATGAGCGGGTTAATCGGACTACTTATCAATATATTTTAGATAACGCGCAACAGAGGTTAACTGGGTGGAAATCTCGGATGCTCTCATTAGCAGGCCGAGTCACCCTCACGCATTCTGTCATTGCTTCGCTTCCCGTTTTCACCATGCAAACGGTCCGGTTGCCTCGTCAACTTTGTGATGATCTAGAAAAAATCATGCGGGATTTCATTTGGGGGACCCAAGCGGGCCACAGGAAAATACATCTCGTGAGTTGGGAGGATGTTTGTAAATCCAAGAAAGCGGGGGGATTAGGGCTTAAGCATATTCGTTCGATGAATGACGCTCTCCTTATAAAACTCGACTGGGCTTTACTTACTAAATCCCAGACACTCTAGGTTCAGACTCTGTGGGCGAAATACAAGGTTGATATGGTGCATATCCCTCAAACTTTGGGGAGGACTGGCGCTTAGGGTGTTTGGCGCGGGCTTGTTACCGTTTGGCCTCTCATTCGTCAAGGCGCCCAGTGGCAAGTAGGCAATGGACGTCGCATTCTGTTCTGACTGGATCACTGGTTAGATGCTTGGGGACCGCTTTATTTAGTGACTCAAACCGACATCCCTAAGAGCATTCTTTACACTACTATGCATGATCTGCAAGACGGCGCTAGCCATTGGGATTGGCAGGCTTTCCAACATTATCTCCCCGCTCCGGTTTGTACGACTATTGCCTCTGTCACTTTTCGCCCTGATGAAGAGGATCGGTTGCTCTGGGGTCCATCCTCGAATGGGGGCTTCACTGTTGCTTCTGCTTACGATCTTATCGAGCATTTAAATCCAAATGACTTAACTAGCCACTAGGAGGCCATCTGGAAGTGGGCGGGCCCACAACGCATCAGATCCTTTCTCTGGTTGGTGGCCAAGCGAAAATTACTTACTAATACGAAACGCATGGCCCGGCACCTAACCATGGAGGTATCCTGTTTGTGGTTAGCCGGAAATGTCCCTTCATGTTTTGAGGGATTGTCCTCGAGTTACTTCCTTTTGGCATCAGTTTTCTGTTCCCCTAGTTGGCGAAGAGTTTTTTAGTCAGGAGGAAGGCCCCTGGCTCCGTTTTAATCTTCATCACCATGTCCA
>JAOQMK010000003.1:19876216-19888740 GCA_027564415.1 Erythroxylum macrophyllum
CTTGAATGATCATACCTGATCAGTTGCGATCGCATATACTTTTCGTAGGTTGTAACATCAGGATCAAGAATAAAATGTGCAGTCACAGCTGCTTCTTCTAAACAGGCAGAGTTGTCATAACTGCAAATACATGTATCACATAAGTTTCAAAATATGATTTAAGACGACCTGACCTGTCTTTAATATAAGCATGTACATTACATTTTTTTTCCCCAACTATCATCAATTAATAGCGCTAATCGTTGAAGCCAAACTTAGTTATAGCCTTCCATTCTCACAAATCCGTCATAATTCTTGAAAAAAAATCAATTGAAAAGCAAACTTAGATTTGTTTCACCTTTTTAACAAGTAAATACAGATATTAAATCACATTCTTCCAGTACATATGGTGTTGCGCCATAAAGGATCTGGAAAGAAGTTTTATAGTTTCTTCTTAATTTCCTTCTATAGAAGGAGGGAGATCAAAAAGAAATGAAGAAGCACAGAAGAGTATGGAGTTAAAGTTTGTCCCTTTCTTTACAAATTACTGCGTCTTCTATCTTTACAAATTTCTTCATGGTATTAGAGCAATATAGTTGCTCCCAAATACAATCTTTATGAATACACCAACCCAGAAGTAGTTTAACTTGGAAAGTTTACCAAAATGACATAACCTATTCAACACATGAAACTTATTTAACTCATCAACCCAGGATATTACCAGCATATCACACCCAGTGGAACCGAATGCTGTTTCAGACCCATATTACCTTCATCCTAAAATTAACCATATTCTGCAGATTCAACAAACCTTCAAGCTATGGTCATGACAACCTCCTCATCTTACATATAACATAAGTTAAACGCATGTCATTATATATTAGGACATGCTCTTTGTTCTAAACTTCAGATTTTGCATAACATTTGCCCTGTTTTAAAATAGAGAATGATGATCATTGTGACTTTTTTCATTATGCTAAACATAGAAGACTTCCTTTTCCAAGTAGTAATCATACTACTTCTTTCAACTTTGAGTTTATCTATATTGATATATGGGCATATATTCCATTCCATTTCATTTTACGATGCATTCGAAAACAGTCTCTCTATTAGTTAGGGATAAGGCTGCATACATTAGACCTCCCCATATCTCACGTTTAGCAAGATTTTACTTGTTTGTTCAGTCTTATGACAGTTTTAGCTATTTTCTCACAATTGTAGATGATCATTCACAAGCCATCTATGTTTATTTGATGTAAAACAAGTTGGAGCAACATTTTTTGCTTTAAAGTTTTTGCTCTACAATGGAAAATCAATTTCACAAAAAGATTAAAATAATAAAAAAATATAAAGGTAAAGAGTTATGTCATATTTCTTTGAAACAAAAGGAATTTTATAGAAAACTTCTTCCTCCCCACAAAAAATGGTAGAGTAGAGTAAAAATATCAACGTATCTTAAATGTTGCCCGGGCGCTTAGATTTCATGCATATTTTTCAATTTCATTTTGGAGCACTTATATAGTCCATGTTGTCTATCTTATAAACTACAGTCCCACTCCTTTTCTTTCAAAAAAAAGTTCCATACAAGTTACTTTACACCCCTAAAATTGGATCATGTAAAGGGTTTTTTTTAATTGTCTTTGTTATGTTGTAATGATCGCAAGGCAGAGCAGGTTTAAATCACGGGCTAAGTGCTACCCACCTAGAATAAAAGGCTATCAACTGTATAACTTGCATACACATCAAAACTTTTATTCTAGGGATTTAGTTTTCTACCAAACCATATTTCCTTGTCAGACCATCTCACCTAATACATCACATAACACACATATTCGAGTTTTGGATGCAGATGTAAATCCTCTTTATGATGAGTCCTATGATACCAAAAACACCATAACTCCTCTACTCTAAGAGGAAACATATATGACTAACCAAACACGTGTCATCTGCTTTACTTACTGCCTCAATACCATTGCAGATCAAATAAAACACACACATCTCTTTATTTGAAAGATATAAATATTATAGATGAAGCACTTAGCAATCTCACTCATTCTCTACTACACTGGTCAATTATCATAAATGTTTCTATCCCTTGTCCTAAGTTCTTTTCTATTAAAATTCTGGCTCCTCTCATTGTGCTTTTACAATGTCCATTGATCAGACTCGTGAGCTAGATCACAATGCTAGAGAAATGCCATTAATGATGAACTATTAGCCCTTCTTTTGAATGAAACATAAGACATAGTGACTTTTCCTAAAGGGAAAGTTCCAATAGCATGTAGGGGTTATAAAAAATTAAACATAATGTTGATAGGAGCTTAGAGAGACATAAGAAAAGACTTGTGGCGAAAGGATACACCTAAGCATTTGGCGTAAACTATCTTAATAAATTTTCTCCAATTGTAAAACTGACATATGCGAGGATACTCCTATCAATTGTATCTATTAATGGTTGGGAATTACAATATCTTGATGTATGTATTGCCTTCTGAAGGAAAAAATGTGACTGTTGTGTATTTTACCTTTGTTTATGTTACATATAAATAAGAGTACAATAGTATCTATACTAGGAAAGAATCATATACAAATCCAATCCTAATTTCTCCTAATTTTATTTACTTTGACTAAATCTCCCGTAATTTCTCTCCCAATATGTTAGGAACAATTTTCCTCCTAGTTAGCAGCCCCTTGATTCTACTCTCGCTAATTTCTCCTTTTCAACACTCCCCTTCAAACTGGCTTGTAAATGTCTTCTATAGCTAGCTTGATTATTAGAAGATCAAACTGTTTCTTTTATAGTCCTTTAGTGAGTATATCAACTGTTTGTTCACTAGTTGGTATATAAGGAACACAAATTAAGCCACTCTCAAGTTTTTCTTTTTTAATAAAAGTCTGTCCACTTCGATGTGCTTGGTTCTATCATATTGAACTAGGTTGTATGCAATCGAAATGACAACCTTGTTTTCGTAATAGAATTTCATATGAAGTGGCACAGGAATCTTCAGATCTTGTAGTAACCTCTTAATCCAAATTCCTTCACAAATCCAACGTGTGAGAGACCTAAACTTAGCTTCAACATTACTTCGTGCTATTACATTCTATTTTTTACTCCACTAGGTGACAAGATTTCCCCCAACAAAAGTACAATATCCTGATGTTGATCTTTTATAAAAAAATGCTACCTGCACAATCAACATCTGTATAGATTTCAACCTGTACATTGTTACATTTTTTTAACATCAAGCCTCTTCCAAGTGTCCCTTTTAGATGCCTTAGGATTTTGTAAGCAACTTTAAAGTGCTCTAGATCCAGTGAGTGCATAAACTGACCTATCATACTTACATTAAAGTCTATCTTAGGCTGAGTGTGTGATAGATATATCAGTCTTCCCACTAGTTATTGAAAATTTTCCCTATCAATCATATCTTCATCCTTAGCGGAACTAAGTTTAAGGTTAGCCTTAATTGTAGTTTCTTCCATCTTACATCCCAATAGCCCGGTTTCTCTAAGTAAATCAAGGATATACTTCCTCTAATTCATAAATATTCCTTCTTTTGATCTTGAAAATTCCATTCCAAGAAAATATTTCAATGTGGCTTGGTCCTAATTTCAAACTCCTTAGCTAGCTTTCTTTTCATCGTTGTGAGTTCTTCATAGTAATCTCCTCTTAAGATTATATCATCCAGATAGACAATTAGATTTGCAATTTTTCTCAACTTAGAATGCTTGTAAAATAAAGTGTCTTATGTTTGACTTTGATGAAAGCTATAGATTTTCACTACCTTCCCAAACCCTCCAACCTATGCTCGTAGAGATTATTTCAGGTCATATAACGCCTTTTTAAGTCTAGATACCCTATTTTGTCTAACAAATTTTTTAAAACCTAGTGGTGGACACTTAAACACTCCTTCTTCCAAATCACCATTTAAAAAGACATTCTTCACATCTAATTGATTTAAGGCGTAGTTGAAGTTAACTGCAAGAAACACTAAAACTTGAATAGAGTTAATTTTAGCTACTAGGGCAAAAGTCTTTTGGTAGTCAATACGATAGGTTTGAGTAAATCCCTTGGCAACAAGTCTCACTTTGTATCTTTTTACACTTCCATAAGCCTTGCACTCCACCAGAAACACCTATTTACAACCAACTATTCTTTGATATTCAATTTAAATTGATCTCCGGGTAACTCTACAACTTCCCATGTCCATTTTTCACTAGAGCACGCATCTCCTCCATTACTGTTGATTTCTATTTTGGATCATCAAGTGCTTCCTGAATGTTTCTTGCAATAGACAGATTAGAGATTTTTTTTATATAAATGCCTTATGACTCTCAGATAGTTTATCATATAAGAGATATTTTGCAATAGGATGGCTAGAACACGATCGGATACCTTTTCTAAGTGTTATGGAAATGACAAGATCATAGCAAGTATCAGGAACAAGAACAATATTGGATAGTAGAGGATTTAGAGTACCTTATATGTCTACAGACTCATCATTCAAGATGTCTAATTGATGTTGTGCCTTGGGAATAGTAGGCTCTTTACCATTTTGATGATTCTTCCTCCTTGTGTAAACTCTAAACTCAGATTCCTATCCTTTAGGATCATTTAGTAATATTTCTCCTCCTCTAGAATTTTCAATATTTTCTAGCTCTATAATATTTGGAACAACTAAATTTTGTAGATTTTTAGGGGAGCCTACAGTTTTAGGCAAGGGAGTGGGATTAGCTTCCCAAAACTTTTCTTCACTTTGCTTCTCACCCTGAAGAAAATTTTTCTTAAAAAAAGATTGATTTTTAAGGAAGGAGACATCCATAATGACAAAAATTTTCCAGGTTCTAGGATTAAAACATTTATACCCTTGTTTGTTTAGGATATAGCCTATAAAGACACATTTTTGTGTCCTGGGATCTAGTTTGGACCACCCCCTAATAGGTAAATAGATATAATCAGTACACCCAAAAAAATCTTAGCGGTAAATCAAAATAGATTTGAGCTTCAGGAAAAAAAATTAAAACACTTAAGGGGTATATTATATTTAAGAACCTGAGTAGGTATCTTATTTATCAAATAGTATACTATTAAAATAGCTTCCCCCCAAAAAAATTTGTGAACATTTTTAGAAAATATAATGGCACGAGTCACTTTTAGCAAATGTTTGTTTTTCCTTTCAGTAATCCTATTTTGTTAAAGAGTATCGACACAAGTAGATTGATGTTGAATACCCTTTTTCTTTGAAAAAATCATCAAGAATCTCATTAAAATATTTAGTTCCATTATCAGTGTAGATAATGCCTTTTTTTTGGTTGAAATTGTATTTCAATCATTGAATAAAATTTTTAAAAAAGGTTGGGACTTCTGATTTTTCACTCATCAAGTAAATCCAACATAGACGAGTATGAATCATCAGTAAATGTCACAAAACATTTTCTTCCTGTAACCGTGTTGATTTGTGAAGAACCCCAAACATCACTGTGGATAAGATAAAATGGTTTTGAAGGTTTATAAGGTTGTGAGGGATAAAAAGACTTATGAATTTTTGACAAAATGCAACTTTTATAATGAAATGTTGAACAATCCAATTCTCGAAATAACATAGGAAAAAGTCTTTTCAAATACAAAATACTAGGATGTCCTAATATATAGTACCAAGACATAATTTGATCCTTGGTAGAAAGAGAACTAATATTAATTAAGCCCTGAGATTTTTTACCTTTGGAATCTTCATCATCAAAATAGTAGAGACTATCTATCATCCTAACGCTACCAATGATCCTGCCCAAACTCTGGTCCTGAAACAGACAATGAGAGTCAAACAACATAACCCGAAAGTTAGAATCTTTAGACAATTTACTAACAGATAGGAGATTACAAGTATGTTTAGGTACATGGAGAACAAATTTAAGGGATAAGATACTTGATAAGGTTACCAAACCTTTATTGGCAATAGTAGAATATGACCCATCTACTATATGAACTTTTTCATAACCAGAGCAAGTGTTATAAGTACGAAACAAATTTAAAAGACTTATCATATGATTAGAGGCTCTTCAATCAATGATCGAAGGAGCATAAAAAGAACGACATACTAGGACATTAGGATTACTACCTGAATGTGCCAAAGAAGCATTACATGTACCCAACAATCCAGAATTAGATTTTAGCAGCTTTAAGGTGTGATCTAGTTGCTCTTTGCTGAAAGGGGCAGTCTCAGCTTTATAAGTAGAGGTTGGTTGACCTTTGCTCTCATTTTTCCCTTTCCAATTTGCTGGTTTTCTATGCAATTCCATGCAACTTTCAACAAATTTCACGTGTGTGCTTTGGTTTATTGCAATATTCACACCAAACATGGGTTTTTGCTCCAATTTTCCCTAAACCATTCAACCAGCACAAGCCTCTACAGCAAAGGAAAAATTCTCCATTATTTTGTCAGGTTTTTTCTTCACTAACATAATAAGCCTGTAACTTTCTTCCCTCTGGTCTTCATAAAACACTTCTCCAATAGAGGGAAGAGGTTGTCTGCCAATAATTCTGCCTCTAACTTCACATCAAACTTAACATTTAGTCTAATAAGAAATTTAAATATATGATTATCCTCTACCTTTTTCTTATAGTGGTGGCAATCTTCTAATGATTTCCACTGATAATCATCACTGAATAAGTCTAAATCTACCACAAATGTTTCAAAGTATTAAGTATTTCGTAACACTATTCCTTTGGCAGATTTCTCCAAGTGTCAATGTCAACTCAAACACTTGAGACTGATTACCCAAGTCTTAATACATGAGATTGATGTTGTCCCATAGCTCTTTGGCAGTGTGGTAACACATATAATTAGAGTTGATTTCCTCCTCTATAGAATTTACCAACTAAGTCTTTACCATGGAATTTTCAGCGTCCCAAATGGAGTAACTTGAATCTTCAATGGTAGGTTCCTTCTTTTCTCCTATCAAGTAGCCATTTTTCACTCTCCCTCGGATATACATCCGCACTAATTGAGACCAAGGTAGAAAATTCTTTTCGTTCAGTCGTATGGTTATAATTTGGACAAAAGGTGAATTTAGAGTAGGTATATGAGAGGTATTGTTTTTTTATGGGGCTGTGAATTTCAGAAGATCTTGGTTGATTGGTAGGGATGGTGATGGATTTTGATACATAATCAGACATGATTATGGACAATTAAGGTTGACAGATGACTAGGGTTTTAATTTCTGGTAGGGATAAGAGACGATTAGGGTTTAATTTTTGTCTAAAGTTTTAATATCATATAGGAAAAAGTGTGACTGTAGTGTATTTTTACCTCTGTTTAAGTTAAATATAAATAGGAGTATAATAGTATCTATACTAGGAAAAAATCCTATACAAATCAAATCCTAATAATTTCCTAATTCATTTACTTTGACTAAATCTCCCCTAATTTCTCTCCCAATATGTTAATAACAAATTTCCTTCTAATTAGCAGCCACTTGATTCTGTTGCCGCTGATTTCTCCTTTTTAACACCTTCCTATAGGATGACCTTCATAAAGAAATATATATGGAGTTTAGGGTATTTGGTTCCTAATTCATCTTCATTGATCATATGTCGTTTCAAAAAGTCTATCTTACAATTGAAGGTCGATTATACACTCTCTGTCTTTGTAGAAGATAACACCTTTACTGCATTATTAGTCAAGCTGGAAATAACTGAAATCGTTTTACAACAATCAAGAACTATCTTGCAAGAACACTTAAGATTAATGATTTAGGCAAATTATAGTATTGTTTGAGTCTCAAAGTAGCTCGATCCAGATCTAGTATCCATCTTTGTCAATGCAATTACACCATTAAACTACCTGAGGAGACAGGCTTCACAAATAACACGTCAATACATACATTAATGTCTTACAACCAAAGGCTTTAGAATAATGATGGGAGTCGACATTACTCTTTATCAATGACTAATTGGAGGCCTATTATGTCTTACCAATAGAAGGGTTGACATTAGCTAGATCATGCATCAATCAATCCAGTTTTTGTTCAATCTGTCTAAGAAACATATAAGGATGACATGTTAGGTTTTGAGATCTCTCAAAATGCATCTAGGCCTTTTCTTTTCTTTTCTTCTAACTCTAAACTTAGAGTTAAAGCTTATTATAATAAGCTTTGGACACCAAAAGATCTATAATGAGTTGTGTCTTCTTGGGCAATTATCTAATTACCAAGAAATCCAAAAAACAACAAACTGTGTCTTATTCATCATTTGAAGCATAATATTGGGAATTAGCCTCAATAACTTGTGAGATTCAATGGCTCAAATTTCACTTGGGTGATTTTTGGTTACCACATCCTTACCCAACTTCCCTTTACTATAAAAATAAATCAACACTTAACATTGTTGATAACCATATCTATCATAAGTGAATGAAGCATATAGAACCTGATTGCCATTTAGTTTGGGATAAGATATAGATAGGTTTAGTCAAGACTTTTAATTTTCTTGTCATACATCAAACAGTCGACGTCTTTATAAAATTGTTAGTTCCACCCTTATTTCATTACAAAAAATTCCATGCTTGGATTATCAACTTATAGGGGGTTATTTGAGAAGGGAGATCAAATAAAAATGAAGTTAATGGTATAAAGGCTTCCTTTGGCGTGTCAGGGGACATAATGATGATTTGTTTACTAGGACACCTCATCATATGGGCTTATAGAATATTATTTTTAGTTTGTTAGGCCGATTGTCCATAATGAATTTTTTTATATTAGGTTTGTGATAGGGAGGCTTGATTAGGTTATTATAAATGGCTACCAAGGTCTCTAAATATCTGCTTAAGTAAGTTCATAAATATGTAATTTCTCTGACCTATTGTAAAATAAGAAAGGTAGAAAAAGGCATTAATGGAATTAAAACATACAACTTTCATTAAAGTTGATTGAGAATTGCATCAACCTATTCATCCATCGAGGAGCTTGCTCAAATTGTCCAACAATTTGCTCAAGTTGATCAACAGTTTGTTCATCAACAAATGGGTTGTAAAATATGTAATTTCTACATTATCTCCATTTATAAAGGTTTATAGTTGATTATGGGCCAATCATTAAGATTTGCATTATTTATAACACGTGATAGCAGAGTAGTTCCACGATTGTATGAATTTAAATGGATATTTTTAAGTTTCTACATGAGGAAATTGGAGAAATTAATTTGATTTTTTTTGTATAAACTACATATATATAATTTGGAATAGTTTTGTGTAGGTATTATAAGGAAAATGGGTTTTTAATTTTTTTTGGTTATTTTCCAGTAAAAGGTTATAAGAATCCAACAAGAATCATTATAAACAATCACTAAAAATCACTTGTTATGGTAGTTGGGATGAAGAAGCAATTCTTGTATAGGAAATGGGTGCTAGGACACACTAACATTTGACGTAGTGACTTTCAGACGAGCTGAAGGAACCACTAGCATGTCCACAATAATGTCTTTGGTCATTGAGTTCTTCAAGAAGAACTGCTCCCCAATGTTCAAGTTCTTGGTTTACTTTTGATGATCTACCTCCAAAGAAATGGCGGGATAGTCTTCATGAATTCGGTGCATGGATTGATTTACAAATGACCAGACCTAATCATCCTCTTTCGGATATTTTGTACATATTCAGGACTATTGGAACCAGGAATGTCAACTTCTGGTGCTTCTGGTTCACCAGGCATAAATTCTATAGGGTATGGTCCAATAGATGTGGTTAATATTGGTGAGACATCGACTAACTAAAGTCGGATTGGAAGTGTGTATCACAACGTAGGTGTCCAGTTATCGGAGACTTACACCTCTCAACGCCCTCACTTGGCTTACACGGGGCAAGTCCGTCAAGAATACTTTGCAATGAAATGTTGTTCTCTTGACAAGCGTGATATCCAAAAGCATTACAAACGCATGACGGAAAGGTATTATCTTCTGAATGGATGGAATGATGTTAATCTACAACCATGAGAGGGTTAACCAGAAAGGTCATATTCCTTGCGTCAACCTATGATGGATTATAGGGCAGCACGAGTGGTATCAGAGCCATATGTTCAAAACACAGGAACACTTTCCGAGTGGTCTTTGTACTCCTTTTACCTAATATCAATGTTCTCCCCTCTGGAGAAAGATGCGAAGGTGAATGTTCCCAAGCAAACCACAAGCAGTAGTGATTCACTAAGCGAGAAGTAGATATACTTCAAGGGGTACGTAGGTGTTTATGGCTTTACTATATATACCTAACCATCTGACAACGACCACTCAAAAAGTGTTCCTGGGTGCCGATTATCTCTCTCGACCTTCGAAACCACTCTTATTCTTTTCTTCTACTTTGAATATTCTTTTCTTCTACTTTGAAACTCCCCATTCCTCTTTATTGGTTTATGGAGTTTCCTCACTTTGCTAGATATCTCCTGACCCAGTTCATTTATCTTCTAGTTTGTCTTTAGCTTCATTACCTACAGGTTTAAAGCGTGTGTTATAAAAAAAAATAGAAAATCTTGTTGAAATTACTAAAGCTTACATGATTACAACTTTAGAAAAAGGCTACCTAACCTTATCACTAAAGCATCTACTTTATCAAAAGTAAAGCAATAATTCACCTAACTTTTACAAAAGTTAAAAGGAAACAGTAGCAAATGGTACTACTTTACAAAAGGTGAATCATGACGATGATAAGATAGAATATTCAATAGTGTTGAAGGTGATGTGTGGAACTCATCTTTCATCATTATGTCGATATGGTCGATGGAAAAGATAAACAACATAAGAGTTTTTATCTCTGAGAGTATTTTCCCACAAGTGATGACGAGCTTATATAACTCACCAGTATAGGACATTTTTTAATTGTGTGTATAGGCATATTGTTATGCATTTAATGTAAAGGCTATATGCACTATAAGGAAATGGGCTCATCAATACATGTTCCATAAATGTTTCTATGTATTTGGATGTGTGAAGAACACACGACACGAAGGAAGATGTGCATCTATGCAAATGCCTCACACATCTAGCGACATGTGAAGCTTGGCGTGTACGCTTACTAATGTCATTTGGTGATGTCAACACACTAAAGGATAAAAATCTCAAAATTTACAAAATGATTTATCAAGTTATTTGGAGTCAATTTTTAGGTCCTATGAATTCATAAAGTGAGTTTTTTTTTGATTTATCACATTTCTAATAAATAAATATTTTAACTTTATAAAAATTTAAATAAAGTTAATAGATCCATAATTAAGTTAGTTTTTATACAATTGACTTGAAATATGAGAGATACATATTGGTTTATTATCTCATGTGGTTGATTAATTATTGTGGACTTCATGTTTATCACTTTATTAAGATTTTTCTGCTGCATTCTTCAATAAGGATCATAGAAAATATTTTAGAACTCGTATGTGACAATGAGAATGTGCATAAGGATTTTTCATTGAATAATGGTAAGTTATCATATGTTTATACCTATGTAGGTAAATTGTGAGGATAAACTACATATTTATCCCTAGTGTTTTTAGAAAAAATTAAGGTATTGATGAGAATATAGTCATTATAGTGGCCTTTCAAGTTAGTATTTGAGTTATTTTCCTTGCATGTTAGGATATGTGTCTAGTTTCATATTTAGTTATTATGCCTATATGTGTTGACCTAATAAGAAACTTTAAGATGTGCATGAAGGAATTTGGTAGGAGATAGTCATTACTTGAGTGTTTTATATACCTATAAGTGGTAGAATCACAAGATATGGTGGTGTATACTTTGATTACTTTCATGTGGAGGTTTAGTTCATGTATATTATACACTTAGCTTATAGGTGTTTCATGATATATGTGATAAAATACCATTATAGATACTATTTTTAGCTTTAAATATTGTTGTTATTGTTGGGTCCCGTTCCCGAAGCCCAACCATCCGAACCCAAAACTGGAAAGTGCTAGCGGGTTCCTATAGGTTTACCCAACGAACCCTAACTCGAACAAGACAACGAGAAACGGCTTTGAAAACAGAAAAAACGCAAAGTACTGAAGCTAGCCCGAGGATGTTCGTTAAACGAACATGCATGTCTGTTAAACGGACATCAATTGGCCAAACAGCCAAACTCACCCGAGAAGGTCTGTTAAACGGACATGCATGTCCGTTTAACGGACACTCGCTGGGCAAAAACCCCAAACTTACCCAAGAAAGTCCGTTAAACGGACTTGCATGTCCGTTTAACGGACATGAACTGGGCAAGGGGGCTAAGGCATCCGAGAAGGTCATGTCCGTTTAACGGACACACGCTGGAGAAGCCTTTTAAAACCATCCGAGAGTGTCCGTTAAACAGACATACTTGTCCGTTTAACGGACACACACTGGACTACAAGTCCAGAATTCCTCCCAAACCTAAACAAAGCTTTTATCATCCATCCTAATATCAAACCAACTCAAAATCTTCCCAAAATCAACACTTCAATTACAAAACTACTTCACAACTTATCAAATCCCAAATCAAAAGCATCAAATTTCCAAAACTCAACTCCCACACCTATAACCA
>JAOQMK010000003.1:19908148-19925570 GCA_027564415.1 Erythroxylum macrophyllum
GTGAACTAGTCTGATTTGATTGTACTGTCTTGGGTGGCATCCACATATCCTCCCAGGGGGTATTTGGGTGTTACAGATTATATCCAATCTTTTAAATATTTTATAACCTTCTACTATCTAATTTACTTCTAAACTTATTAGATAATACCTTCTTCAACTAAGCATTACATCAAAAAATCTTTAACTTTGACTCTTTCAAAATCTTACAGTTTTATATCTCATATGAAATCTTATTAATTGAGACTTTTGAATGTAAGTTATAATAGTAGGCATAGCTACAAAAGAAATAAATATTACATTATACAATATCTCATTCTGCATAATTCTCTTTACACAAATCCATACTTTTATAGAATTTAGTTATGAAGTGTTCATTAGAGAATCTCGTTCCTTATGAATAACACAACAATTTAAAACTTACAACATCGATCTCTTCAAAAGTGTTTTTAATCATTTTTAATGCTTAATTTCTACTTAGACTTAAATAATTTGAAATTTTAAAAAATTTAAATTAATATTTCTTTTGATATATATGATTATATCACACGTAATCATGAGTACTTCTAATAAAATAGAAGAGAACTACAATTATTACCAAGTTAACAACGCATTTAGAGACCATTTCAATGTCCCGTTTTATTAATATAATTATAATGCAATACAATTTTAAAATAAAATTATGTCTATTATTGGATTTGGTTAAGTAAAAGAGAACGTTAAAAGTTCTCATTAAATCTTAACAAAATCTTTGAACTTTATAATTTATGATCATTTTCTAGTATTCATAATTTGAAGACAATATTATAATTTTTACCATGTTTGTATGCCCTGTTCTGGTTTGGGATTGTTACCCTACCTCTGATTAACGAGAATAAAGGTTCAGTAAAAGGATGACATGTGGGCAGGTTACATCAGAGATGTTCCACTCCACCAAAGCTGCTTAAGAGCCTTAGTCGGTGATTCCCTTCATCACACGCTAATGGGTTAAAGCCAAGGAGACATTCTCCAATAAATTATATAGAAGCACAGGTCTATACCATTGTTAAAGTACCAAAACACCCCTTTTTCCCCGCTAAAAATATCTAGCAGCAACCACTTCACCCTCACTTTTAGCACTAAAAGACAACTATTATTTTATTACCCAATCGTCCACCATACTTGGAACGTTCTTAGTCGTCCAGCCGGGGTACTCCAGTAATTTGAGATCTACACTCTCTTCCCAGCCATCATTGCGTTCCCTTCCTTGCACTTATCACGCACTGACAACTCCTGGTATGTTTAAACCGTTCACATGCGAATACAAATGCTGATGCATGTATGTTAAGTAACATCATGCATGTGTTGTTTTTGTACATGAACATGCATGGTGTGTGTGGGTGCAACAAATGGACATGACGTGGGCCTCTAAGGTGAGAGGAAAATATCATTGCCACGTCTGCTAAGCAATCTAAGAGGAGAGACCACAGAAAGATCTCTCTCTCCCAAAAGCTTTCACGGGGCTTGCTTGCTTACTGCTAACAGGTATAAGGTGTTAGTACTCCCTTGTCTTGTGTTTTTGCAATTTCCTTGATAAGAAAATTTTAATATATTTTATTTTCTCATTTTTAGTCACATACACATTGACGAGGAGAACTGAAACTCTGATAAACAAATATCCAGCACAAATCAGCGAAACCAAACACAAGTTTCAGGTGGCCTCAAGTTCTCAGACCCCAAAAATCCAACCTTTATTTTTGGGTCTTTTAAGGCGTGTTCTTTCTTAGATATTAGTTTCATCCCTTTGCTTACAGCTTCCACGTATTTGATTGTTATTCTTTTCTGGCTTCTTGGTTTTGAACAATACCAGAACTTTTTCTGGGTTCGTTTGTTATTATTTTCATGGTTTCTGGTTGCTTTCTGCATGTTTTGTTTCTTGGTATGCCTTTGGAGTGTTCCTCCTTTTATCACCTTTCTTTTGGTCTCCTCATAGCCTTATTTTTTCTTTAATTTCTCCTGTAAGATTTCTAGATTTTAGGGTACAAATCTCTCTCTTTTTTCTTTTTCCATTTTTAGGAAAGATTTCAACTTTTCTGCACAAATTCATTTGTTGATTATAAACCGTTTATTGTTCTATTTTTGTAGAGCAGCAGATTCCAGTGACAATTGGCTACCAGTGTAACTGAAGCTTTGAGACCGGGAAAGCCAGATAAGTTTCTTACTAAGAGGGGTGTGGCTTGTATTTTTTGCAATCTATAGCCTCCAAGTGAAGCTCAATTCTCTGTTTTCCATTGAGAATTCTAGGGGATTGTGGCAGTTAGCAGGGTGGAATGTTGAATTACGATATATTGATTCTTGATTGGTAGCTGTTGAAGGGGAAGGTTGTGGTTTCCCTTCTTATTGATCGCGTTTCTTCGCATATAACCATCTTAATGGCTAGTTCTTCTGAGAGGTGGATTGATCGTCTCCAATACTCCTCATTGTTCTGGCCTCCCCCACAAGATGCCCAACAAAGAAAGGTTTGTGAAATTTGTTATTCTAATTAACATTTTGCTTTTGAAATTTCACGAATTCTTATGGTTGTTGTCTTTGTGCCAAACTGATATAATTTGGCTCTTAATTCCTTGTAA
This sequence comes from Erythroxylum macrophyllum, assembly GCA_027564415.1. Taxonomy (NCBI): domain Eukaryota; kingdom Viridiplantae; phylum Streptophyta; class Magnoliopsida; order Malpighiales; family Erythroxylaceae; genus Erythroxylum; species Erythroxylum macrophyllum. The sequence goes on from JAOQMK010000003.1 coordinate 19,910,755, forward strand.
TACTTGAATTTGCATGTTCGTATTATAATCAATAGGCAGAAGTATCTCTATCTATGAGGTAACTGGTAAGGTTCATGTCTCATAGCATAACTTTCATGCTTCCCTGAGAAGGATATGATCATATTGCCTGCTGGATTAACCCTGTTGTAATTGATAAACTGCATTTGGAAGGAACAATGGTAATATGTTGTTTTCAAGCAAAATCTGAGGGCCAAGTTAGTCTATGTTGATTCCTCTTCATGAATCTCTTGCTCTTGACATTGTGCACTAATTTTTCTTTGACTCTGAGGACTTATATTTTTATTTTGACCTGGTGAAGCTCATTGAGCCAGCTCTATGTTGACTAGCATTCTTTTGTTTCATACCCTGAATCACCATTGAATTTGGAGTGTTTGTTAACCACCGTGGTTTTCCCGTGGAACTTTGCTCATTGGACTTCTACGATACCTTTAGGGGTTCATTTCATAAGTCAGGCTATCCTGAATGGGAAGTTTAACTCTACATTAGAGTAATGTAAAAATCTCCAAGGAGAAATGGGTTATTTTAGATCTGTTAAGAAACGCATGGAACAAATGGTTTGAGGTGTGCAATGTACTGGTTGTAGTGAGTTGTTTGTACCTCTCTATCTTTAACAGTAGGCATCCTATTATCTTAATTAGACAATATGCAATGTCACTGGTTTTCCCTTAAATTTCTGTCTAAGATATGATCCTTCATTCTTGAATGATATGAGAAGTGATTTCTGGGATGAGGGGATCACTCTCCTGATAATTGTAATCAATATATTGATTTTTATAAAAATGGTTCACATATAAGTTTTGAGGTGAAAAATGAACATGCAACTTGTTTGAGCTTTGTGTAGGAACATAACATGAAGTGATTGGAATGCAAACAATTAATCAGGCTAAAGGTTATTTGCATCTTTCATGCCGTAAGCTGATCTTATGGTTATTCATAGCGTTTGTATTACTCAGATACACTAGAACTGGAAGTGAGCTTTTGCACTTTATATGTTACTTTTAAGTTTGACTCTTTGGTTATCATATTGATCATTTGTAATGTTTCCACTGAAAGTCAACTCTGTGCATCTGAATTTTGATGTATGCTCTTGCTTATGTTTTCTAAATTGGACAGGCACAAGTTACTGCCTACGTTGAGTGTTTTGGGCAATTTACATCAGAACAATTCCCTGACGATATTGCAGAGGTAAGCTCTGTTTTTCAATGATAATATTTTGTAGTTTTAACAACTTAATAAAATAGTCTTCTGAAAATTTTAATTATATTTTATCATGCATTGTTTACAACATGCATATTGACATGATTATTGTTTTGACAGCTGATTCGTAACCGTTACCCATCACAAGAGAAGCTTCTCTTTGATGATGTTTTGGGTAATTATTTCCAAAGAATGGATAGCCTTTTAGATTATCTTGACTACAATTGTAGATGAATAACTAGTTTACATGTGTTGGCAACTTTCAGCTACTTTTGTCCTTCATCATCCGGAGCATGGGCATGCTGTTGTTCTTCCAATTATTTCATGTATCATAGATGGTACACTGGTTTATGACAAGAGCAATCCTCCATTTGCTTCTTTCATATCCTTAGTTTGCCCAGATAGTGAGGTATGCTAATTAACAAAGCCCTTACACTGTTTCTCATTCTTCCTTATTTCATGAACTGCATTTCTTCGTGAGTTATATTTTCTGCTTCATTTCTTATTCATTATTTTGTTTTAGTCTTTTTGATAAGGTTGTGCTATTGCTTTGTCTTTCAAAAAGAAACATGACATTGACAGAATTTGTCTGTGCTATCCAGAATGAATATTCTGAGCAATGGGCTCTGGCATGTGGAGAGATTTTGCGAATTTTAACTCATTACAATCGCCCAATATACAAGATGGAACAACAGAATGGTGAAATGGAGAGAAGTAGTAGTAGCAGCCAAGCTACCAGTAGTGGATCAATTGATGCAGGATCCAGACAAATACCACTGGTACAACAGGAGAGAAAACCATTGAGGCCTTTGTCTCCCTGGATTACTGACATATTAATTGCTGCACCTCTGGGTATTAGAAGTGACTACTTCCGTTGGTGAGTATATTGTTTTTTTCTGAATATTTGTTCACGTTGTGACTACAAGGATTGACCATTGTAGCATTTTAGTCGTGCATTTGTAGTGAGCTGAGTGGTTCTTATTTTATTGTAAGAAAATGATGAACCTAACTAGCTGATTATCTTGGAAACTTTAGAAATTTCTATTTTCTTAAATCTGTAACATTTAATTAAATGATGTGTCTGATTCATAGACCAAGTGTCTTGATTGAATAATATCCTTATTGAGTAGAAATTTTAGGTAAGTAATTTTCAGTCCGGTAACATACCTAGTCAGACATATCTTACATTGTTGAAGTCACAATCTTGTTGCTTCATTATGATTGATTCCTGTAAAGCAAATAACACATGTGAGGTAAATATATATTATGATAGTAAATAGCTATCAATAACTAGACCTCGAGCCCCCAGGGTAACAAGTCATGGGGAGCTAGTTTTCTCACTAATGCCAAACTACAGGTTGGACAAATACCTGAGTCCGTAGGCTATTGCTAGCAATAGTAACCATAAACCTACCTACTGTTTGTTGAGCCACACAATACTGGTGCTGTATCATTATCAATTTCTAAAAGGTGGAACAACAAAAGGATTTATTTTCACCATAAGGAAATAATGTAGACAAAAAGAAAAATCATCATTAAGCCAATGAAATAATGAAAATTGACCTGCTAGGTTTTTATAAAACAATATGTTATCTATTTTGTGGACCTCATTCAATAGGTTAAATTTTGGTTTGAATGATGTCATGACATGATATAAGATCCCCCTTTAATGGTGGATCTCTGATTTGCTGTGATTTCTTCAAATTTTGTAGGAGGGAGTATGTTATAATATTTTATGTTTCATTCCTAAACCTCAACTGCGAGTGTAATCTTTTGGGTTGAATGGTTTCTTGATATGATTTTTATAGTTAATCCAAGTATGTTACCTTGGAAAAGCTTCATGCTATAATGATCTTGCATATACTTAAGCAAATATTTATTATAAGTAAGCCTTAATAGTAATTTGTATACATGGATTTAGTGATCTTAACATGAGAGTTTGGAGTAGGGAATGGGATAATTTGGTTACAGATCATAGCAGTTGAATGTGTAGGCTTTATGATTCTCAGTAAAGATGCTTTAGATTGATGTATCTTTTCTGTGGGCAAGGTCGGATAGGGGATCTTATAATCTACTTTATGTAGAGTGGGATTGGGAGGTTATAGAAGGTTATATATAGCAGATTTTGAATTCACATTGTCCTGTGTATGCCCCCAAGGAGCAATATGAGATTTTTCTTTTAATCAATGAACACAGAAATATGATACTTATCCTCTAATTCCTGATAGGCGTAAGTTGTGTGATTCTAGCAGTGTTGAATTGAATTATGCTGTCATCTATCCAACATAATTACTTAAACGACAGCTTCATAAGACATCTTTTGTTTCCTCTTCAAATTCCAGCAGTGGTTGTCAGTATAGTTAGCTTGATGTTGTTTTGCACGATGTATATCAATCAAAGATGTCATCAATTACATTCTGTGCCAGCAGCATGAGTGTTATTGGTCCACATAGAGTATGCTATATTCAATGTGCTTTACTGGCAACTCTTTAAGCTTTGTTAGATTGATTATTTAAAATCTCAGTTTTTAGAGTAAACTTTGCTGGTAGATATATATCTTTGCTGGTAGATATATATTCTCTCATTTCTTTTAGGAAACCTGATCTGGGCATGAAGACCCTAATATTTTCTTCATTTATTTCAGGTGTAGTGGCGTCATGGGTAAATATGCTGCTGGAGAGCTCAAGCCACCAACAAGTGGTTAGTTTTTCTAGAAATAATTGATTTCTCTCGTTCTAGAGAATCTAGGCTAATTTTAAATAAAAATGAACTTACCTTAAAAGTGGGTGTCTCATGTAAAAGTAGGAAGTCCGATTTAAAACCATTTGTGTAAATGAATTATCACAATTTGTCTTGTCTATTATCACCTTTTCTTAATAGTGGCCCAGTGCTATCTGCACTCTGAAATTCAATTAATCTGTTTGTTATTTAATGATAGTTTTATTTATACCACAGTAAGTCGCTAATTAAAAAAGTTAAAAAATGAAATGAACCTAAAATTTTATATGCAATCATGTATTTGAGAATATGGATGAGTTTTATATACATTTGAGGGGTTAAATTGATTTTTGATAAAACATGTGGAAGAGTTTATTTGTTATGTTTATGGAGTTGGGTATCTCTCTCACCTCTTTAATGCATTTGTATGCATGTACTAGGTATACCCTTAGGGTCCATGTCATTATTTATATGTGATTAAATTCATCATTTGATATCAATGATCTTGGCAATGAAGTGCTCGCTTGAAGTATCAAACATACTCAAGATGATTAGTGCTGACAAAACTTGGAGGCTGCTCCATGAAAACTGTCTCCTTAAGATAACTATGCAAAAAAGCATCGGTTCCTAGAGCATATAATTTTATCCTAATCAACGATAAAAATGCTTATAATTTGTGGTCCTTTATGCTTCATTTATCAAGGTTGGAACTATATCTTCCCATAAGTTTTAGCTATATTCTTCCACTATTGGATTGTCTAGAATCAGTTTGTCTATGATTTCAGGTGGTTAACTTTACGATGAAAAACAAAAATGAGATTATATCTCATCTTATATGCACTATTGATATAATTACAAGTGGATAGTTTAATAGGCTGTACACAGACAAACATCAGTGTCAACTAATAACATTTGTTTTATTTAATTTAGGCTCTTCTCGTGGATCTGGAAAGCATCCTCAGCTTATGCCATCAACGCCAAGGTGGGCTGTGGCAAATGGAGCTGGGGTTATATTAAGTGTTTGCGACGATGAAGTTGCTCGGTATGAGACGGCTACATTAACTGCAGTTGCTGTTCCTGCACTTTTACTCCCTCCTCCAACAACGGCTTTGGATGAACACCTAGTTGCTGGGCTACCAGCTCTTGAGCCATATGCACGTTTGTTTCATAGGTAGAATTTTAATTTATCAACTGAAATATTTGCCCTTGTAAATTGCTATTAATGTTACAGTTTAGGGAGGTGCATATTATCTTTTAAAAACAATCTCTTAAATTCTAACTGATTAAACAAAAACCTTTCTAATTATTCTTCTTAGCATGTAAAAGAATTCTAGAAATGTTGGTGTAAAATTGTTCATGTGAGGAAAGAGGTATGAATGCTGTTATAAATTATTTATCCACAATTCTTAGGCTGCAATTCATACCAGATAAAGGCTTCATGCTTTCTGGGGAAAATTTTTGTACTTTTGCAGGTACTATGCCATTGCAACACCAAGTGCTACTCAACGACTTCTTCTTGGACTTCTGGAAGCGCCGCCTTCATGGGCCCCAGATGCACTTGATGCTGCTGTGCAGCTGGTGGAACTCCTTCGAGCTGCTGAGGATTATGCCTCTGGTATTAGGGTAAGCTGGCTGTTTTTGATTGCTAAGAACGTGTATTTTACATATTTTATCATGTTCCATAGTTTTATTTCTGACCTAGTTCCCAGGTATTATGGTAAATAGCTTTAGTTTGTTTTTTATTACCTAACTTTGGTCATTTACCTGTAGCCACTAAAAGAATAGGAAAAGACAAAAGAATGTTGTCAGCAAAATTTAAGTGTTTACTTTTAGTAATAGTCCAACTGTACTATTATGATGCTGGACTGGAAGTGTTTTTACAATAATTTTGACAGTTATTTACTAAGGCAAAATATGTTGCAATTAATGGAGTATTGAAAATTTTCTACACCTTGATGGGGTCCAGACTTGAGATCAATTGAAACCACATGGGGTTCAGTTTTGAAAATGCTCAAATCTCATGGTTCGTCATGTATTTAACGATAACTTTTGATTGTTTCAAAGCTTTCCTTCAGTATTTAAGTTCACATTTGATGTGATGAACCTTGAATTTGTTGGTTAGGTTTCTAGTTCTAAAATTTGCAACTGAACTATGTTGGTAGAGCTTTATCTTCTTTGATTTTGTTCATCAACAAATCCTACGTGTTTCCATTTACCACCGTTCAAATAAATATTTCGAACAATTCTCGAGCTTCACCCATGAACTTATTCTTTTGAGTTGAATGACTTTCTTGACATGGTTTTCTAGTTTTTATGATTGAGACGTCTTAAGTTCAAGCTAGGCTTCTCTCAATTATAGTAAATTTATGATTTGTCTGCATTTCATGTAGGGGGGCTTGTTAGAATACTGTTTGCATCTGTTCTTAAGCCTCGACAAAGGCTTGAGCTTTTGTGCTCAAGTGGTTTCTTGATTTCTTCCTTTTGATTTCTTCCTTTATGTAGTGCTGATTCCTAATTCATGTTTATTACTATGCTTGGTGGTGAACTTAAATATGGAGATACTGCTGAATTCTTCTGTTGCCAATATCAATTTATGAAGCCTGTGGCAATGACTTGAAAGTGAATGTCAGGATCCCTTATGTGAAGTGTTTGATTGGAAGCTATAATCCGAAAAAATATTGTTTGCTCAAACTACCATATCTAACATTCCTTTGCTAATCTGTAAATTTATTCATTAGCTAAGCTTCTTCAATATCGTTTTTCCTTAATTCCTTTGTCTTTTATGGTATAGCTACCTAGGAACTGGATGCACTTGCATTTTTTATGTGCAATAGGGACTGCGATGTCTATGAGAGCAGGTATAGCTGCTGATGCAGCTGCAGCTCTACTGTTTCGCATACTATCTCAGCCTGCATTGCTCTTTCCTCCACTCAGGCAAGTTGAGGGAGTTGAAGTTCAACATGAACCCTTCATTGGCTATATTTCAAGTTACAAGGAGCAGGTACCATTAATGTTATTGATCAGCAAGCCAATCTGACTTAGTTTACCTTTCAAGTGATGGCTTCTTCATACTATATTTATAGTCTCATTCACATGTTCAAGAAGTACATTCGAAAAAGTCTTTCTGAACCTAATTAAAACTGAAATCGTCATCTCACAGCGATCATGATGGGGAATGTGGACACAATTCTGTCGTCTTCTTTTTTTTTCGTCTTCTGTTTCATATTTCTGTGAACTGACTACTCTGAGGACTGCAGATCTGCAGCCTCATTGGTATAAACACCATTGAACTATATTCAAGACTGACTACAAGCTGGAAATTTTGTTATGATCAGATTGAAGTGCCTGCAGCTGAAGCAACCATTGAAGCAACAGCCCAGGGGATTGCATCTATGCTTTGTGCTCATGGTCCGGAGGTTGAATGGAGAATTTGTACCATATGGGAAGCTGCCTATGGCCTTATTCCTCTAGGTTCATCAGCAGTTGATCTTCCAGAAATAATTGTTTCAACTCCATTGCAGCCCCCAATTTTATCGTGGAACTTGTTCATACCTCTCCTTAAGGTCCTGGAATATCTTCCTCGTGGAAGTCCATCAGAAGCATGCCTCATGAAAATATTTGTTGCCACTGTGGAAGCAATTCTCCAGAGAACATTTCCACCCGAATCTTCTAGAGAACAAGCCAGTAGAACAAGATACCTCTCTGGATTAGGGCCTTTCTCCAAAAATCTTGCTGTGGCAGAGCTTCGTACAATGGTCCATTCTCTCTTTTTGGAGTCATGTGCGTCTGTGGAGCTTGCTTCGCGTCTCCTTTTTGTTGTCTTAACTGTGTGCGTTAGTCACGAAGCTCAGTCTAATGGGAACAAGAGACCAAGGGGTGAGGAACCACCTGATGATAATACTGAAGATTCACCTCTAATGTCCGAAATTCAAAGTCATATGAGATCCAGAAAATATAGAAAACAAGGTCCAGTTGCAGCATTTGATTCTTTTGTGCTGGCGGCAGTATGTGCCCTTGCTTGTGAGCTCCAGTTGTTTCCTTTTGTTTCAAGGGGGAGTAATCATTTAAGTTCTAAGGGTGGAAAAACTCTAGCCAAGCCTGCAAAAGTAAATGGATCTACTAGTGATTTTAAAACTAGTATTGATTCTGCAATTCATCACACACATAGAATATTAGCTATTTTGGAGGCACTTTTTTCTCTGAAACCATCTTCCATTGGTACCTCTTGGAGTTATAGTTCAAATGAGATAGTAGCTGCAGCAATGGTAGCAGCTCATGTTTCTGAGCTATTTAGGAGGTCAAAGGCTTGTATGCATGCTCTCTCTGTTCTGATGCACTGCAAGTGGGATAATGAAATTTATAGTAGAGCATCCTCACTATATAGCCTCATAGACATCCACAGTAAAACTGTTGCATCCATAGTTAACAAGGCTGAGCCATTAGAAGCTCATTTGCATGCACCAGCTTGGAAGGACTCTTTTGTGGCATTAAATGGTAAAAGCCAAACTAAAAGCCTGAGCATTGGCTGTTTTAATTCAGGCCAGTCATCTATCCTGCAGTGTAAAGAATCACCTAGTTCAGAAAATAAACGCAAATATGAGAGAGCATCACATTCAGATGAACACAAAGGCAGCATCTTCGGCAAAGGGATTGCAGGTTTCCCTTTTGATGCTTCAGATTTGGCCAATTTCTTAACTATGGATAGGCACATTGGCTTTAATTGCAATGCGCAAGTTCTTTTGAGATCATTGCTTGCTGAGAAACAAGAGTTGTGTTTCTCTGTTGTTTCACTGCTATGGCACAAGCTGATTGCAGCACCTGAAATTCAACCTAGTGCTGAAAGCACTTCTGCTCAACAAGGATGGCAACAGGTAAGCACCATCACATGCATATGATATGTTCTTTATTCATATTTGTTTATTCTAAGCACTACAACTGTGATTCTTCTTGTAATTTCTGTATTATTGTTAGAACGATTTTGATCCATTATTGAGTTTAATCCACCAGCTTAAATTTTTGGATTAAATAATTTATTGATATGGTTTTAGTGCCAACAAAACCTTAAAAGAAAAATGAGTAGAAAATGAAAGAAGAGGAAGTGTTGTGAGGTGTTAATAATGTCATGTAAACACTGTTGACGCCACTATTTACTAGTGGTACTATTCATAAAATAGTGGTACTATAAACTGTGCTACCATAATGTTGTGGCACTATAAACTGTGATACCATAGTGTTCACAATTTTTTCCTCCCAATGACTTGTTTTATTTTCTTATGAAGACCTTTATTTTTTTAATTTTGAAGATTTGATCCTATTTTATATTGAAGGTTTTGTTTCAGTGCCTCATTTAATATCTTCATTTTAGGCTGATGGAGTGATCTCGTTGACTTAGAGATTCACTTTAATGTAGATGTTGTAGAACTTAACTATGGAGAGATGATGTTGACTTACTGATTCAGAAACTTGTTGAGAATCTTTGGGCCTGCAGTTTCACATTTAATTTAATGCATTAAAGTTAACAAGAGAATCCTCTCAAGTAAACTTTGAGTTGCAGTTCATCAACACTATTAATATCCATTTTGACCATATGTTGCCCTGTTTTCTTTAAGTTTTCCTGGTGCACTTAAATAGTATTGGGAAATTTCTACTTTATTCAAATGCAAGGAGCTTTATTAGTATTTTACAGAAAGAATCGTTTAACAGTTTCTGAAACAACTTTCAAGATTACTGATAATCTTATAAGCCCCTTCATTTAGAAGTTTGTGGAGTTGAAACTGTGGAGAAATTTTAGGCCACCACAGCTTGTGTTGGAACTGAATTTTCATTATACCAACAGACAAGCTTGGCATTGTTTGAACTCAATAACTACTGGTAAAATAGGCTTTGGTACTATGTCAAGGAACTATTTAACCCAAAAGATTAAGCTGTTAGGTAATGCTTAGAAGTAGATCATACACTAAGTCTAATACATTGACTATATGTGACAAATTAGTTAACAGTACTTGTTTATTGGGAAAAGTGATGTCAGAGCAATACATTTTATTACTGAAATTAATAAGCTATTCTCTTATATTTTATATTTCAAAGCTCTTTTCGATGAAAGTTTCCTTATCATCTTATTGGTTTGTGACTAGGTTGTTGACGCACTGTGCAATGTTGTTTCAGCATCACCAACCAAGGCATCTACAGCTGTTGTTCTTCAGGTCCAAATTGTTTGACTAGGCATGATTTACGTTGTTCATTTCCTATTTCTTCAGCCAACTTCCATAATTCAATTTTTTCCATTGGTGACCAAACATCTGAAAAATTGGGAAATTAAGAAAAATATATGGAATAAAATGATTTAGGATAACTTTAGAATGATTTATTGCCCAACTTTGGATGTGCCACTTCAAAGTTTTAAAGTTTGTAGTATTCTTCTTTTCACTCCATTCTTTAAAATTGTTGGTCAGTTTTCATCTGTAATTTGCTTTCTTCATATGTTAGTCTCTTTATTAACCTTGAGTACTTGTCAGGCGGAAAGAGAATTGCAACCTTGGATTTCCAAAGATGATGATCAAGGTCAGAAGATGTGGATAGTCAACCAGCGCATTGTCAAACTAATTGTCGAGCTAATGAGAAATCATGACACTCCTGAATCATTAGTAATTTTGGCAAGTGCATCAGATTTACTTTTACGGGCCACAGATGGGATGCTTGTTGATGGTGAAGCTTGCACTTTACCACAGTTGGAGGTAACTTACCGAAAATAAACTTTTTTATCGTTTATTGAGAAATGATGACTAGAAACTGCAGAGTTCTCTTTGGTCTTTTCTTACCCTACTTTTTGAATGCCATGGACTTTGATATGACCACCTATATCCTAATAGCAACTGAATGTCCCTATAGATTGGCTCAAATCTTGAGAACACTGACAATCAAGTATGTGCAGTATCAATTGACTATTGTGTCTTGTTACTGAGTTATCAGCTACTGGAAGCTACGGCAAGGGCAGTTCAACCAGTGCTGGAGTGGGGAGAATCTGGATTTGCCGTTGCCGGTGGCCTTTCAAAGTTGTTGAAGGTAAGCATTCATCCCTTATACTAACATTTCATTTAGATATGTACCTTGGAAACATGCAAAATGCTCATGGGCACTTGTAATCGTGTATGTGCCATGTCGTCATTAGAAACAAAACATTCATAGTTAGTGACTTAGATTTTGTGCTAATTCTTGCAGTGCCGCCTACCTGCTACTATTCAATGTCTTTGTCATCCAAGTGCACACGTTCGTGCTCTAAGTACATCAGTTCTTCGTGGCATTTTGCATACCGGTTCTGCTACACCTACTCCAAAACAAGCAGACATAAATGGCATCATTTATGGTCCCTCTTATCAGCATTTAAACATAGATGTCATTGACTGGAGAGCTGATATAGAGAAGTGCCTAAATTGGGAAGCTCATGGTCGACTTGCAAGAGAGATGCCAATTCAATTTCTTGACATAGCTGCCAAGGAATTAGGATGTACAATATCCATTTAACATGAAGACTAGCTTTTGTCAACTGTCTAATGTGTATCAGTGTTACCTTTTGTTTCAAAATATACATCATAATTTGGATTAAATAACTATGGGCTGCACTAACTTTGGTCTTCTAGCTCCAAAGCCTGAAGGATTACTTTTAGAGAGTCAGCAGGGCATGATATTTTAATATTTTTGGGAAAAATATTATCCAACTCAATCTACATCTGTGTTGCATGTTTCCAGGCTTTGGTTTAACTTTGATGTACTTTTGATTTCTGCATGCATTAAACAAGAGTTTATTTTTTATTTTTGGTATTTTTCTTCGAGCCATCTGCTATGCTTTCGGTTTATTACTCCTTTTCATTTCACATTGTTTTAACAAAGCTGTGGGCTCCAAATGCGTCCTTCCTTGCTGCATTGTGTATTAATTACAATATCTGGTGTTTACTTTGAAAATGCAATTGTAATTATATATGGTGGTGGAGGATGAAGAGTTAAAGTAGAGACTAATGCATATGAATCAAGATCAGGTGAAAGTATTCCTTAATTACATTTCGCTGTAAGCTATGTTTGGAGTTGATTCAGATAGCTTTAAATAAATAAGGGTGATCGAGATTAATGTGGGAGAAGGGAGGTTGTGATATGATTCAACGGTTCAGTGGTTAGTCACCATAGAAGATGTCCTTTGCGACTTTAAAAGTAACCTTAAACCTTTCGTTGTAACTCAGCTCAAAGGTTCGTTTTACAATTGCGCTATCCTTTCTAACTCTAACAACAAACCTTCATTTATAACCTAACATGTAATTTATTACATACACATGCAAGTCATATGAAAATAACACGAAAACCAGGCTAAACATGCATATTATCACATGAAATGAATTAGACAATTATATAAAAAATATCAGTTATTAGTGTTCTTGTTCACAAGTTTCTAAATATCTATAAATAGCTTATTTAATCAAATGTTTTCAATATAGAGAAGTATTGTAATTTTGTAGTACATTCTTTTTTATTATCATTGTCTTTTTTCTTTGGCTAAAGTAAACAAATTTTATTTCCTTAAATTTGCATATGGAAGGCTTTAAATTTAATAAGACTCGATTGAATTGTTGGAGTCCAATGGTCTTATAAAGATTAGGAATGACAAATAAATCTAGGCGTGGTCCAGTTTGGCTTGAAGTCACCACATTTAACTTGAGTTGATTGAGCTTCAAGTTAGGGTTAAATTTTTTTTTTAAAAGCTTCAAATTCACGATAGAGTTCAATCTCAAGCCTCACATATATATTAATTATCCAGGGCTACTTACTCTATTTACTTCGTGATTGTTCTCTTCTTTTTTTGGTTTTTCTGTTGCTTGCTTCATGATTCTCCTTTTCTCCTCCAATATGATACTTGAGAAGGAGGCAAGCAATTGGTTAATCCAATATAGGATGAATTGGACAACGACAATGGGACCACCAAAAAAGAGGCCCAGAGTAACTATTGGATTGAGATGACCACCAAAAAATGTGGCTAACTGTGTTATCATCACCACCATAACAAGTGCACGTGCAATAGCCACAACAAGCAACGACACTAAGCTACTTCTACTTCCCTCTGGTTTATTATCTGTTCAGCATGATATTACACAATAGTGTATAAATCAATGATCGTACGTGAAGCTAGCTTGATCAATTCATTATTCATAATTACACCCGTGCTTTTTATTAAAGTTTACTTTGAGATTGGTACAGCAGCGAAAATGTGGGTCGAGAGGTAATCGGAGAGAACAGAGTCTAAAAAGATCATTCTTATGAATCAAGCTAAATTGGAAGTTGGCAGTTCACGATTCTGAGTCCGGACCATATGGGCCAAAGCTTGGTCAAGTGTGTTTTAGTGCCAACTTAGTCTTCGTAACAAGAACCATAATTATAAGAATTAGGGATGGCAGTGAGTTTTCAACCCGCTTAATATCCGCACTACCCGATCCAATGGATTTAGATATGGGTAGTAAATCGTAAAAATCGATGAATATGGATATGAGTTTAGTCATAAAAAATGGATATGAATATAGGTAGAATAATATCCAAATCAAACCCTACCCATTATCATCTGTAATATGGTCAGATCATAAGTTCATCTCTTTTGCTGATAATCTCAGTAATCATCAGTTATGCATTAGCCTATTGTAGTTTTTTGTTTTTGAAGTACAACGGGCAATAAGCAGCCTGCAATATTAATATCTCAACTAAGTGACTAATAGTCTTTTGAGCACTATTTATGATATTGATAAGCAGTTAATTCCATTAAGTACTGCTAGTTATATAATTTTTTCTCACATGATCTTCATTTATATATTTAGTGACCTACTAGCCTTATTCTAGCTAATTCTGGTTTGAACTTTTTTTCGTAATTTTACACTAAAAGTCAAATTATTTGTAGTAAAATTTCAATATCATTTATCAACTGTATATCAATAGATAAATGGTTATTAGAAATAAAAATTGGAAATTACAATTTAGATTATTTTAGAGAATCAAAATTGACCATTCACCAAAAGATAAACAATCAATTTTGCATATACTCGTAGAGGATGTCCTGAACAAATTAAGTTGAAAATAATGGATCATAATTAGGCCCGTTTTTAATGTTTTATAGACTCTGAACAAAGGGAAAAAAAAAGACCTTATTTTACCTCTTTTTTTCATGAATGTCAATAATAAATACTTATAAAAAATAAAATAAGATAAAATATAGATAAGTTAAGAGTAAGCCCTAAGCAGGTGTCCTTTTTGCCCTTGTCCAAGGCCAGCCTGGAACATATGCATAAATGGCAATCTGAGTGCACATATTTGACTACTCTCGTAAACAAACATGCCATTAGCATCTACTTATAATACCACTCAAAGTATTAGTCTAACAAAAATTAATAGTAATTCAATTGGGTTAATTACAAAAAGTAAAAAGTAATAACAAAAATGAATAATTAAAAAACTTAATCGATTCGGCCTGCTCAATCATAAAAGTTTTGAACTGTTTAATTAATTTTTATAAACTAGAATAAATAAATTAATTTTTATTTAATAGTTTTTTTAATTAAATTTTAAGTTCTTTGATAACTATTCTGGCTTGATTTTTAAAACTTTGACAAAAACAATTGACTTGAAGATTTATTTTGAAAAATTATGTCAATAACTACAATTGATAAATAAAACATTTGCTATGCAATATTTTGTTTATAAATCAGAATATATACTCTGCTATATCTCCGTAATATTTTTCGAACTCGTCAGTTGTGAGATCCTTTGAATAGTAACTTTCAATGATTGACAAATTACTCCGGAAATAACGTTATAGTGATCACTTTCTTGTATTTAGGGAACAAAACAAATCT
>JAOQMK010000003.1:19947289-19959858 GCA_027564415.1 Erythroxylum macrophyllum
ATTGACTTCTGATTTTATTGTAGAATTATTCGAAAAGTCTTAAAGATCTATTCAACCCCCCTTCTAGATCGTTTACACAAGGCTGATTTTATAATGCTTGTATATTTCATATGGATGGTGAGAAACACTAAGATATTTGGAAAATTCGAACTTTACAATAAGTTTAGCTGGATGGAGTTCTATCTCAAGATAAGGATGAGTATTTTGTCAAAGTTTCATCAACATCTCATCTCATCTAGTATCAAGTAGCTAATGAGAATATAGATAGTGCATGTATTGTTAATGAATTTTGTAGTTAGCCAGTTCTGTAGGATTGGATGCATATGTACCTTGTGAAGTAATTCTTGACGCTTTGATGTATGGGTTAGAGATAACCCTCTGTGATTCATCAATACTCCTAGATAATTGAGGAAAGTTATCCTCATCTGGTCTTAGTACCATATAGGGCATAGGAGTAGGAGGGTGAACAGGAATTGCTGGCGTAGATCTGCATGTTTTAGACGACCTGAGCATCTCCCTTAGAGACTTTGTTCTGGATTTCTCTATCATGAGTAGACCATGTGGATCGTCTTAATCTAGATCCTCATTTTGGTGAGGATAGTCACGAGAAGGCGGGCACCTAGCTTTGGGCTTGGATTTCTTCTTCCTTCTTCGTTGATATCTTGGATCATCGTCATCTGTGTCTGATTCAGGGTTGAGACAGATCTCACAGTCTGGTTCGCACATAGATGGGTCGACATCCCATACAAAGTGTCCACGATGATGACTAACATAGACTAGATCTCCATTAGATTTGAAGTAATGAATAGGAGGACCGTCTTTACCTTCCATATGTGAGAATACGAGTTGGATCTTAAGGCTTGTTGCCCCAATTGATAGATCTGCTCTTTGTCTTAATAGATCTACCAGATATGAATGTTCAATGGGTTGGATCATCAGGATTGAGCCTGATATAAATGGACCAGGCGTGTCGTCGCTAGGTCTACTGTAGATGGATTTGACTGAGCCATCTCTCAGAGTCTGCAGAATTGGAGGAGTCATCGTATGAAAAGAGTGTCGATGAGGCGCGTGGAATACCTTTTGGTAGTTGGTAATCCATTTTGTAGGCATCAACCTTTCAAACTCCTGTGCAGGTAACTGCTTCGGGATTTGAATGATAATTATCTGGTTATTAACAACATCAGCAACCATATATAGAGCATCCGAAGTAGAATTTGGAAAGTTTAAATCCAAGGCATGATTTTGAAGACGATAGATCATCTGGTGATGAAGAGTAGCCATGATGGCTGTAGGATCTTGATCTGCTCCAGTGATCTGAATCTGAACTTGAAGACGTTCAGATAGAGTAGGATCATCCAATCTAATGTTAAAATCAGGTGCTATGGTCAAGATGACACTTCCTCTGTCAAGAGTTGTCAGCAAAGTACTAATCAAAGCATTTTGGTACATTGTGTAGGCTGTGTCAAGAAGTGATATCCTGACTGTAGCAGGTATCCCTTTTCTTCCATGCAAGGTAAGAACAAGTCGTATCACTACCACATGTAGATGTGTATGGGACTGCTCTCTCCATAAGGCGATCAGCTTCTTAGGGATCTCAAGCTTTACGTACTGTTATGTTGTTGTAGATCTGAGACTACACTGTTCCAGTTTGAAACTTTGGATGATTTCCTTCACACGAGGTCTAGAAGTAGAAAGCATACTCCTAATACTTCTCGTCCAAGAACGGTCACGAGAATATATACTGTAGGGACTCAACAATGGTAAAGAAGATTCACAAACACGATTTTCTACAGGCACATGGGTAATTTCAACAAGATTTTCTATTTTTTGTGATAAAACACATTTAACACCTTTAGGTAACTCAGCTAAAGATAAACTAGACGATAAATGAATTAGATCTGAAGAATTTTCCATAGATCTTATGCAACTCTCTTTCTTACTCCCTTTCTTACCTATTATCAATGTTCCCCCCTCTGGGTGAAGATGCGAAGGTGTATGTTCCCAAGCAAACCACAAACAGTAGTGATTCATTAAGCGAGGAGTCGAATAACTCCAAGGGGTACTAAGGTTTCTACGGCTGTACCGTTTATACCTTACCACTCGTCAATGTAGGAAACAAGGAAGGAGATACCACTCGTAAAAGTGGCGAAACCAACCAAAAAGGGTTCCGGGCTTTTAGGACGGAATGGCTCTGATAAGTTGGAGATGAGTATCACTTCTTTTTTTGTAATTTTTACCTTTTGTGAATGAATATACTACCTTTTTTTCTTGAAAAAAGATGAAATATCTTTACAAACTGGAATTAAGTGGTGTCATCGGTTTGGACCCGGTATTGTCCGGCCTAGTCCCGCATCCTCTATAATTTGTGGACGATGCCCGCCATCTATAAACCCACAACTTCTTTAGCCGTACACAAACATACCCCGAACGCCATCTATATGCTTTCTTGCTATGTAAAAACACACAACGAACGCATCTACATCCAAAAGCCACCACCGCAACCACCATATTCCATCCATCTCTTTAATCACCTAATATTTTCTTCAATTACTTCTCACCAGAATTTACTCAGAAAATAGGACATCAAAATCAACCAATCACCCGTTTAAGAGAGACTTTTGTTATTTAATTGAATTTGGTAGGTTAGGCGTAGGGTGATTATTTGGTAAAAAGATGGGTAAGAAGAGGAAATCCATAGCTACGAGCCTCGACGAAGTGGATCGGACCATGTACGCTTCGTTTTGCAGCGGGGCTAACTCTCTTTCTCAGCTCTATACACAGGCCATGAACCACCAAAAGCTCTCCTTTCAAGCCGGTGAAAGACACGGTCTTGTAAGATCTTTTTAACCCCTTCAAATCTGTTCTTAAACGTTCTTATTATTTTTAATAATCCATTTCTATGTGTGTATGTTCTCTACGTGGATACCTGGATACATTTGTTTTAGTCATTTTGTTGGGTTTTGTGGGTGATCAAGCTCAAGCATAAACCCCTTTTATCTGTTGGCTTTTGTTATTGGGTTTCACGTACATTAGGGACGACACTTATCCATTTTCAATCTGGTGACTTCTAATTGTTCATTGGGGCTATCGCTTCCACTTTTCTAAACGAATTTGAAGGGTACATGGATGGACAGACTGATGGTTAGGTGGCTCAATATGTGGAAGGTTCTTATTAATGCAATCATGTTGTTTAGTGATAATTCATCGTTGCTTGCGGTTAGTAATTAATCGAACTGAAACATTGGAACAACCTCTAACTTCACTTGTTTTAGGGTGGCTTTGATGGTATCTGTTTTAGCTTCTAATGGCATTAGAATTTTGTGATTTGCGAATCGGTATACTCTTCTGCAGTGGACAAGCACTGTATGCATTGATCTTTGTAATGTTCAAAAGAAAGTTTTGACAGTACTAACTTTGGATCCTATGTTTGATCTTAACGCTCTCAAGATGAGGTTTAATGTTGTTAGTCTCTCTGGGGTTTTAGGAATCACCTGAATCTAAGTATCAGATTTTGAAAGAAAGCATCACACTTCCCTACTAAAGAAATCCCCCCTTTCTCTTTCACAAACTAAAATTATAAACTTTGATAAGAATCTTCGCAACAAAATCCTTTCAGTACGTGAATTCTAACTCATTGCACCCTAGTAATATTAAATGCTAATGAGAACTTAAAATAACCTATTCTAATTTAACTTCTAATATGGAAAAGATAAGTAAACGTATTGACTAAAGCTTGCTATTTTAAATAACACCTAAACTAATTCCCAACTTCATTAAAAAACGAATTCATACTTGTTTAAATTATATGGATCACATATTACTTTTTGTTCATTTTTGGGTTTGGGATTTGGGATTTGGGACTATTATTTGGTTGCTTTTCTAGTTACAATGTGAGAACTTAATCTAGCTCTTAATATTATCTTTGAATTTCTTAATTTGACACTCGTGTACAAAATCTAGAGTTAAATGCTAGCTAGCCTTGTATTACCATTTGGACTATTAAATAATGCCAAGCTATGAATGTTCTAAGTTTAAATAATACCAAGTGTGCATCCTTTATTTTTTCAGTTGAACTCAATTATTCGTTCTTTTCCTAGCACAATCTTTATTAATTTGCCTCTTAATATGAGAGACTTTGTTGAAAGTCTGAAACTTGAAGGTTCTTTTCTTCTTCTCTTCTTGTTTTAACGATAACTAAGCCTTTATTACTTGGTGTAATCCAAACAGATGTCATTACTCAATTTATTGCTGCGTAGCAAATGAGAGTATCTTAGTGCACTTGATCAACAACTTGGATTTTTTTTTGAATAAACCATTTAACAGTGTCTTGCACTGTAGTTGTGTATTTCGTCTTAAATGGAACTTGTTCGGTAATTATATGGATATGTATATATGTTGTCCCTAAAGCTTTTGGTGAATTTGGATGTTGAAAGGTGCATGGCCTCTAGTGCAAATTTATTTGAAAATTGTACCAAAATTGTTATATATCGTCGTATACAACTTTATATCACTGAGATAGTGACATGAATGTGACTTGAAATTAAGAACCTTTCACGTTTATCTTACCACCACCTATCCTTTCCCTCATGCACTAAATAAAAAAAGTACGAACAAAGATTATTTTCACTCTTTGTTAGCACAAATCTTGTTGACTTCTTTGGCCTTTTTCCTTTTGGCTTCCCAAATTAAGTTTTTAGCTTGGATTGAACAATGATGCATGAACTTTAAACTTTCAAATTGCATTGATTATTTTTCTTTAGGTCAAAGACTGCACTTGTTTGATATGAGCTTTCTTTTTGTTTCTGTTGTGTTTAGGAAAAGTTATATCAGTCCATTAGGAGACAACAAGAAGAGGGATCAAAAGTTACAACTGTTGATATACTCAATTATATACAGGTTTGTCCCGATTTATTAATCTTTTCTTTTTCTTTTTGATGATGTCTTTGTTATAATGTCTAATAATTCACTATAAATGAGCACCTTTACTTGCATATCTACCTAAGCAAAGTTGCAGCTATTTTATTTGTTTTAATGCATGTCTAGATACTGCTCCCCTTAAAACTATGTGCTTGTAATCATGAATACATTTCAATAATGTGAAATCCTAACTTTTGGGAGATTTTTTTAACATTTGTGATGCAAATGCACAAGGAAATGTTAAAGTTATCTAACAGTTCTTTTATATCAATTGCAATAAGAGCAGTTTTCTAATCTTATCTGCTTTGGAAATTAAATTGAAGGGCAACAACTGATCTTACGAGATAAATTAATTCTTCTAAATTGGTCACCTGTTCTGCAAGGCACTTTCTTACTAATGCTACAAATATCTAAGATAGTTGTTTGACAATAAGATTTAAGGCTTTGCAAATTACTAGTGATTGGATTCATGTGTTTTTGTTGCAAATTGATAAAATGATAGATATATTTTCCTTTCAAATGTCTAGTTAATTTTTTTATACATTTAGAGAGTGAGTTGAGCAAGAAAGCTAGTCATGTTGAAGCAAATGGAGTCGTCATTCATGATCGTAAAGATAAGAAAGCCACTATTCTTGTAATTTTAAGTTATAGGTGAAATATGCTTATGGTAGGAGGTTTATTAAACAAGACACTTTATATAAATTTTGCCCCAAGTAATCATGTTATTTGAGAATTAACAATTTGATGCACGGTCAGTTTTTTATGATGATTTTTTAGAAGTGCGAGTACATCATTGAACTTCAAAATATTTTATTAGAACTGTTTAAATTTATGTTTTTTTTCAAATTAATAAAAATTAGTATTAATTATTATTAAAACGATATGAAAATTTTGATTCAAATATTAGTGTTATCCGAAACAAAATTCATGCTATAAGGTTCTAATTGGAAAGAACCCTATACCATAGAGGATATTGTTACAAGTTGAAACTATGAAAGGGAGAAAGTTCGATACAACTTCAAAGAGAAGGCAATAATTATGTAGCCAAGTGTCGAACGATTTTGTAGGACCAAATGTATAGTTAGAAGGAAAGGGCTGGTGTAAATGATCAAATGGTTTATTTCCAACAACTATATCAGCCATTAGGTGTTGGATTATAACTAATTTTTGGATTAATATTTGATTCTTGTTAATTTCTTTAACCATTTCAACGTTCACAAAATTTCCAAATACAAAAGTTAGATTCTTTTGCTTTAATTGTGACATATCAAGTTGGTATTAAACTATGTGATTCTCAGCCAAGGAAGTAGTCGGAATGCAATAATATGGCGGAAGGAACCAAATAGCAAGATGCTTGGCAGTTAGAGGAAAATATGAAGGCCCAAATGCAGGAAATGGAAGTAAGATATGAAAAGATGATTGGAGAATTGGAAGAAATAATTTTGCAACTTTGTCAAAATAACATTCAGAATTGGAGGAATATGGAGGGTAGAAGACTGTTGGAGATGGTATCGAATGAGTTTCCAATAAATAATGGGTATACTATGCCTACTGGGTTTAACAGGGTGGAATTTCCATCTTTCGATAGATAAGGCCTTTGTAATTGAGTCTTCAAATGTACGCATTTATCTTGGAAGCTTTATCATGGTACCAATTATACATGGAGAATAGCTTGATGGTGGAGTCTCCCAGCTGGAGGAATATTTTGATAACATTGGAGTAACGATTTGTTGAAGCTATGTTTGACGATCTGGTGGGGGGAACTTGAGAAGTGGAAGCAGATAGGTAGCATAAAAGATTATTGTGCAAAATCCAACTTTCTGTCACATAAATTGGTAATGCTGGAGCCTCATTCTCTTTTAAAGGAGTTGAAACGTGAAATAGAATATCCATTGAGCTTTGCGATGCAAGAAATATTATAGTCAGTATATGAGGCAGCTAAGAAACAATAGCTAGTTTTCCATCATTGTTCTGCAGCGCACAAAACAAATTGGTAAAGTTAGTAGTAGAATATGCTAGTTTCATTGCAAATGTATAAAGTTCAACATGGCCTTCTACTAAAACGTCAATCAACTGAATGTGATGTCCAGTGGATGGAGTTGGAGGTAATAGGTAGTTGAGAGATGATGGGAGAATGTGAGTCATTGAAGCAATTACTGGAACAATATACCTCCAATCCAGAAACATGATCTTTGCATTTTGTTAAGGAGGGAACATGGGCAGTGAACAACAGGCCTTGTAAGTATGTTGGGGTGCATAAAGGGGCTATGGTGGAATTACATGATGGAGCAAAGAATAATCAAGGAGAGCAGATCTCCATTTTCTTCTTTGTCAGTCTTGGTGAAGAAAAAAGATAACTCATGGAGGACATGTACGAATTAGAGGACGCTAAAAAAATGTACTATGAAGGATAAATCCTGCATTTCATTGATTGAGAGTTACTTGATTAATTTTATCATGTATAATACTTTTCTATGTTGGATTTATGGGTTGATATCACTGAATTTGTATGTTTAAGGATGATGTACATAAAACAACCCTTAAAACACATGATGATCATTATGAATTTTTGGTAATGCATTTTGGCTTAACCAATTCATCTGTAACAGTTCAGAGTTTGATGAATTCTATTTTCAATAAGGAAATTTGTTTTGGTGTTCTTTGATGACATTTTGATTTATAATAGTTCATGGACATAACATCTTAGCAGGTGTTATAGATTCTAAGAGAGCAACAATTATTTGTGAAGGAATCAAAGTATTCTTTTGGATCAAGTCAAGTGGACCCTTGGCCATTTCATTTTGCCAAAAGGAGTGTCATCAAATCTTAGAAAGGTTAGTGCAATGCAAAATTGACCCATTCCAACTAATTTGAGGCAATCAAGAGGATTTCTAGAATTAGCTAGATATTATAGGAGGTTCATTAAGGGGTAAGGACAACTAAGTCATTCATTAACTTCCTTATTAGTGAAGAATGCTTTTGGGTGGCATAAGAGGCTGATGATGCTTTTAGAGCTATCAAAAGGCATTAGTGTCTTCACCCAATTTAGCCTTACCAAATTCTAATAAAGAATTTATCATTGAAGTTGATGCAAGTAGGACTGTTTTAGGAGTTGTTCTGATGCAAGGAGGTCGTCTTATTGCTTATGTTAGCAAAGCCTTATTGTAGGGGGTGCATTATGCAGATAGACCACAAAAGCTTGAAGTATTTGATGGAGAAAAAGATTACTACTCCCTTTCGACAAGCATGGTTACCAAAGTTATTAGGATTGACTTTGAAATCTGATACAAAAAGGTAGTTGATAATGTAGTAGTTGATGGATAGTAGGGAGTTATATAATCTAGTAGTTGATGGATAGTAGGATTACAGTGAATGATTTAGTGTATGTAAAACTTCGACCTTATAGGCAACTAAGTGTGCAAGAGCAGATCAATCATAAGTTGTCATCTCTGTTTTTTGGTCCTTTTATAATTCTGCAAAGCGTGGGTAAGATGGCTTATCGTTGGATCTTCGGGAGAACTCCAGAATTTATCCTACTTCCTTGTGTCTCAACTTAAACATGTTTCAGATGCAAGGAGAATCCAACCACATCTTCCCATAGCAGTGCCATTCGTAATAGGAGGATCAAAAAACAGGTCAGCTGTTAAAGTCTTGGTTTAGTCATTAGTGGTCGCTTGAAGATGAAGGTGATGTTACATGGGAATTTCTTAAAGATACCTTGACATCATCAACCTTGTGGAGTTAAAGAGGATCATTGTTACAAGTTGAAACTATGAAGGGGAGAAGATCTATACAGCGTGGATGAGAAGAGAATTATGTAACTAAGAGTTAAATGATGTCGTAGAAAGAAGGGAGAAGTGTAAATGAACAACTGGTTGATTTCCAATGGCTATAGTAGCTGTTAGGTGTTGGGTTGTAACTAAATTTTGGAGTAATAATTGATTATTGTTAATCTTTCCCTCTACTTCTTTCTCTAGGTAATTCAGCATTCAGAAATTCGAAATTCGGAACCCTAATTCATTCTCTTGAATTGTGATTTATCAGATATCAGTTCTTTTAACATTGAATTAGATCTATGAGTTTCACATTATTCTTGTCATATGAAACATCAAAAGGAATTCAGAGTTGCAACTTACTCTCTTGCTGTTTTATAGATATGAATTGGTGCAGCCGGTTCAACAAAACATCCTAGCAGCTATAATGCTGGAGGGTTCGGATAACCGTATTCAACCTACCTGTCAAAGATCAATTCTGTTTCAATCTCAAAATACAAATTACAGCATGAGAAAACTTGATAAATCAGGCGTGCTTAAATGAAATTCAATTCTTTAGTTTTTTAAACATCCTTGGCTAACCATTGTTCACCTCTTATTTACCCCCTGATCAGGTCAAGCTCCTCTGCTTGGTCTGAAAACACTGCTATTTTATGTAGTGTAGTTTCATGTGTACATGTGGTTTCTTGTGAGGGGGGATTGAAGTTTCTACTTGCGAGGATGTTTACGAGGGGAAGAGAGTGGCAGCCCTTGTGGTATTTTTTATATAGACTTTTCTAATATCACCACCTAATTTTCTTGGTGAAGGAGACCCAGTTTTTAGGGATACAAATTTTTCAGCATTGATAGTTCACAATACCATTTTGTTCAAAAACCTGTTAATATGTATAATGTAACTTGGCTATATGGTAGAAAGTTTGTTACAAGCTAAAGTTGTCATTGGTTCAACATTGCTGTTTGCTTTTACTCTCTTTTATTCATACAGTAAGAGTTGGGAGTAGACCATTCAATGGGATTCCATTTCGTTTCGATTGTCCATAAATACTGATAATTTTGTTCAGCATGGTTTATAAAGAGATTATTCTGTTCAATTGACATTTTGACTTTAATAATGATGCAGAATGAGCTTGAATATTGTGGGGAAGAGCCGTCCATGTCCCCCAGGGCACCACACCAACATCAGAATTCTCAGCCAATTCAGTTCTCCAACTCCGGTTTCTTGGTTTCTCCAGGTTCGTCTGGTCCAGTAACTGCCAACCAGCACTGTGATCAACAAACGAAAAATGCAGTTTTCTCGAATGCTTTGTCAAGCCCTATCCGCAGGAGTCTCCAGAATTATCACATTGCTCAGGGAGGATACTGCCAGAACAGGGAGTCCAATGATTCTTCGATGGACATGTGAGACGACAGTTCTCTTAGGCAGCTCTTCCTATGCTATTAATGGGCCTAGAAAGCTGTTGATACTTCACTAGTGGAAGATACATGGAAGAGATTTTCGGAGTGAACGGGTTACGATGATGACTTCAAACATGTGAAGAAAAGGCTTGGCGTGAGTTTGGATTGGCATATGCTTTTTCTCGGATCAAAATAGTCTATTAGCTTATCATCCCTCTCTTAGAACTGTCCCTTAGTTTGTCTTGATCAAGTTCCCTACCATTTGGTAGCCTATGTTGTTATCAATCATGCTTTGGCTTAATGTGTGTGCTTGTTTTACCGTGTATATTTGTGTTTTATGTAGCTGCTTGTATCTCTCGCAGTCTGGTTTATTAAATTTTCGTTTAATTCTTCAAACTCGAGCAATGATCCTCTTGTGCTGTCGTAAGGAGCTTCAAGTACGTTCAGCAGATATTAGGGTGGAGAGGAATGGCAAAGTGTGACGGACACATGTTAGGATGGAGAGGAGTGGCAAAGTGACTGCAGAAATATATCTTTGCAGAACCTTTGAACATAAATTTAAAGGGAGAAGCTAATGCTCGACTCTTATCTTAATTGATCAATAATGTTTGGAATGTTGAAGCAAAAATTTAAATAGAGAATATTACTAGTTTATTTTTTTAAAAAAGCGACTTCTATACTTATAGGACAGTAATGAAAATAGGTAACAAAATAACCTCAGGTAGATTTTGATACCTCAAGTCTTTTCTTCCTCTTGTTATACTCTTAATTCGGAGTTCAGATCTTCTGTCCAATATTATAGTGTCTTATTGTGTTCAATAAATTTCAACCATTTATTTATGTAGGGCTCGTATGAAGCCTACGTAAGTCCCGCAAAATAAATGGCTGAGATTTTATAAGACAGAATAAGACAGAGTAATATTGGACAGAAGATCTGGACTCCTTAATTCGGTACATCATTAATATCATCCTCATTATTCCCATTAAGATGACAACAAATTCCATCACTCGTTTCCTCTTGCTCTACCATACGAAATACTTTTCATGGAGGGCAATTACGTTTCCTATAGCATTTCTTAGGAATTGACTTAAGGATTTATAATCTTCTTTTTCTTAATATACGTGAAATATATGCATATTTTCTTAAGTATTTTATTTGATTTATATGTTTTTCTTAGTTTTTAATATATTTGTAGATAATAGTGCACATTTGACCTTGGAATGAGATTTACCAATAATTAGGCCTATTTCAAATAAAACTTAAAAATTTTACAATTTTTAGAGAAACATGGTTTTGTGTACGTTCGTGTGCCAACCCATGCATTATATGAACCAAGTATAAGAGAGAAACATACTATAACATGGATTGGAGAGTGACTGAGTGTCATTGAAGAAAGTTCATAGACTAATATAGCCTATAAATTATGGTTGTGTCTTAAACCGTGTGCAAATCATAAGAGAGTGCAAATCATAAGAGAAATAAAAGGATCGACGGTATGGGGCATAAATGTGTCAAAGATAGTCTCTATCCCCAAGAGGAAACAAGAGGATCCATGTTTAGCACGATTTTGAGAGCATTTTGCTTGCTTTGAATGATGCTATAGGATTTGATATTCATTTCAGTTTATACTTTGTTTCCATACCTTGATATAGTTTTCTAGTAAGGAACCAAAGAGTTCGGGCAAATTTAAGTCAAAGTGGATCAATTTGATGCAAGTTGGAGAAACACAGAATCTATGTATGATGAACATGTATCCACATTATACTAGTTAAAGAGTGTTCAGAATACGAGACAAAGATGGATCCATACTAGGGAACCGTGTTGGTTATTTTTTATGTAAAGTAATAACTTTTCTGGAGTTGTTAAGAAACAAGGGGCCTATATAAGTCTATGTTGTTGGTTGAGACACTTCAAACTTTTGAGTTTTGTGAGAATAAAAAGTGACTTTTAGGATTAGGCAATAATACGATATTAGGGAGACAACTTTAGAGCATCGTCAGAAAAGAATAAAGCAATTCAGCAGATAAAAGAAAGTATTTTCATCCAGATTCAACTGAAGACATTAAGATTTCAAGATCTATAAGAACGAGTTCTTATATTCTTTCTTGGTTATTGTTGGTTTTCATTATCTTAATATAAACTAAATTGGGATAGATCTAGATGGGATGAACTATAGAATTATTTATTTCGATTAATTATTTGATTTAATGAAATACCTAAGTTTTATTGTAAATTATTCATTTTTATTGATTTTGGCTAAATACATTTTGATTCAGTTTGTATTTTATATATAGGGATTAAGTTATCATATGAATAAATAGATCATGACAGGAATAATAAGAGTTGTATGAAATCTTAGAGATAAGGTCATATAAATCTTTTGGGCTAGAGTCAAATATGTTAAGGGTGTTAGACTATTTTATGTCCCATGTAATTTATAGATTGAGTCCCTTGAAAAGCACCCAAGATAATGGTTATTGGGT
>JAOQMK010000003.1:20141253-20154727 GCA_027564415.1 Erythroxylum macrophyllum
TCATATACATTTCTTGCCTCTTCCTTTCTTGTGAAATAATCATATGAATTTTCCTTCTATTTCAAAATGAATTTGGTGAATTATTCTACGATTAATTTAATTTGAAAGAGATTAATGAGAAATAAATTTATGAATGTCCTGATTACTCCCACTAAAATTTGATAATGTAAGTAAACTTTTAATGGGTTGTGACCTGAATTAACCTTGAGTTAATTTTTTAAGTTTTAGATTGCTCCTATTCAAATAAAGTCTCCTTTTATGATTCCGCATAATAAAATCATTTTGATCAAGAGTTTAATATAAACTAAGTCTTCCAATTTCACCCTATTATGAAAAATTATTTTTACAAGAATGTGACATCTTGTAATTCAAATTCAGTTACTCCTTCATTACCTCATTCACCTATAAACATATGTCTTTTTAATTATTTGGAGTATCTAATAAATATAATTTTCTTCCATTTTTGATCTTACTTCCCATTAAACTTTTCATGTCAGATTTTCTACCTATCCCTAATTTATAGAGAGTGTTTGTAACTTATTTTGTGGGCACCAAGTAAGTAAGTGGCTATGAGAGATGCATCACTCCAATAGGCTATTGGTAAATTTGCTCATGTCATCATATACCTAATCATTTGTAATAGCATTACACTTCGTCCTTTTGCAAGATCATTTTGTTATAAAGTTCAAGGAATAGTCAATTGTCTTTCAATTTCTTTTTCATCATATGGCATTTTGAACTTATTAGACAAGTATTCTTGTTTTGGATAAGTTCCTAATGCTTTTATTTTATTGTCTAATAAATTCTCTACCAAATCTATATACTTTATAAAATAATTAATGCTTTTTCTTTGTGATAAATCAAGTAGATGTGACCATGCTAAGTATTATACAAGTATTCTTGTTTTGGATAAGTTCCTAATGCTTTTATTTTCTTGTCTAATAAATTCTCTACCAAATCTATATACTTTATAAAATAATTAATGCTTTTTCTTTGTGATAAATCAAGTAGATGTGACCATGCTAAGTATAGTTTATAAAAGTAATGAAATACACAATTCTACATCTTATCCTTACATTCATTCCAGCACATATGTCAGCATGAGTCAATTGTAATGGATAGAAAGCTCTTGTATTTCATCTAAATATCCTCTTCCCCAATCTAAATTCTTTTATATACACAAGTTGTTGTATTGATAACACAATGCAAAATCAATAGTATCTTTTAGACATCTCAATATTCTCTTTACTGGTTTGAATTTTCTTAGCCTAGATTAAACTAATATCTGCTCACCATTTCAACAGTGTAACAAGTATATGATCTTTTACACATTATAGAATATATGAGACTTCCAACTACACTAGGATTTAAAACTTTCTTCACTTTTTCCCTTTTGTTGGTGTCGATGGGGAAAACTTTTTACTAAGACCTTCACCTTCACCTTAGCAATATAATTATCAATTGGTGAATAATCTCTCATACGAAATTGTTCTAGAATATTTTAAATATAAGATGCTTAAGAAAGTAACAATAATCTCTTTGAATGATCTCTTAAAACCTTAACTCGAAGAATATACATATAGCTTCACCCATGTATTTCTTCTCAAATTCGGATGAAAACCATTATACGATTTGCTTAATAAACTAACAATTGTTACAAGCAATCAAAATATCATCTGCATATAAAAAAAATAAAATCACAGATTTGTCTTTGGATCTTTTAATATATACATAATGGTATTCATCATTCATGTGGAAGTCATAAAAAATAATTATGTTATGAAAATGAATCTATAACTATCTTGATGACTACTTCAAACTATAAGTCAATTTTAATACTTTATACACTTTATATTATTGGTTCTCAATTTAAAAAGTAGTTGTTACATCTATTTGATATAATTCAAGATCTAAACTAGTCAATATTAGATTAATTGGTAAAAATGTCTCATCACAATTAATGCCTTTATGTTATGTATATGCTTTAGCCATATGATATACCTTGTATCTTTTACCACTACCATAAGAATTTTATTTTATTTTGAGGACCACTTTTTTTTCCCAATAGCTTGACACCTATTAAGGAGATCAATTGACACCTATACTTAATTTAAGCCTAAAGAAGTCATTTATTCTTTCATTACTTTAATCCACTCTTCTTTAGTATGACTAATAAGAGCCTCATATGCATTCATTAGATCTTCGTTTTCTTATAGGATAATCATATGAATTTCCTTTTTAATTTCAAAATGATGTTGGTGAATTAGCCAATGATTACTTTGAGAAAAATGAGGTTCACAAGAAATAGGTTTATGAATGTTCTAATTACTCCCACTTAGATTAAATACTGCAGTAAACTTTTAGTGGGTTGTAATCTGAATTCACCTTGAGCTAATTCTTCAATATCTAGATTGCTCCCACTTAGCTAAAGTCCCACTATTATCGAATCATTTTGATTAAGAGTTTCACATAAAATAGTTCTTTTCCTATTATACCTTACCTTGAAAAGTCCTTTCTAAAAATGTGACATCTTGTGATTCAAATTCAGTTACTCCTTCATTACATTGTTCACCTAGAAGCACATATCCTTTTGATTATTTAGAGCATCCAATAAAGATACTTTTCTTCTCTTTTGGCCTAGTTTCCCTTATTTGTTAGAGAGGTCATCAATGTAGGCAATACACCCCTATGATCTTAAAACTTTCTTGTCAAGTTTTTAACTTGTTAATAACTTATATGAAGTGTTTCTAACTAATTTTATAAGTAAATGATTAAGTGCATTAGTGTTTATGAGCAATGCATCACCCTTGTAGGTGATTGGTAAATTTGCTTATGCCAAATGGAGATAATCATTTATAGTAGCATTTTATTTTGTTTTTTCGTAACACCATTTTATTACGGAGTTCAAGGAATAGTAAACTATATTTCTATTCCTTTTTTGTCATATAGAATCTTGAACTTATTAGATAAATATTCTTGTCCTTGATAAATTCTTAATACTTTTATTTTCTTATCTAATTTATTCTTTACCAAATTCATATAAATTATTAAATAATTTATTGCTTTTAATTTATGATAAATCAAATAGGCATGACCATACTAAATCTTGCCCTTAAATTTATTAGACCATATATGGTATAATAAATCAACTGCAATAGACAGGAAGCTCATGTATTTCATCTAAATCT
Source organism: Erythroxylum macrophyllum (assembly GCA_027564415.1). Taxonomy (NCBI): domain Eukaryota; kingdom Viridiplantae; phylum Streptophyta; class Magnoliopsida; order Malpighiales; family Erythroxylaceae; genus Erythroxylum; species Erythroxylum macrophyllum. Next base: position 20,144,442 of record JAOQMK010000003.1, read on the forward strand.
CTTCCTTAAGATGCATTCATATACCCTTTTATAAGTAGATTTTTGCCTTTATAGCACAATGCATAATTAATAATATCTTTTAGATATTTCAATATTCTCTTTACTACTTTCCAATATGCTTGTCCTAGATTTGACTTATATCTGCTAATCATTTCAACAACATAACAAATATCTGGCCTTGTACACAACATAGCATATATGAGACTTCCAACTTCACTTAGATAGGAACTTCATTTATTCCTTTTGTTTTGGTGTTGATAGGAAAAAAATTCTTGCTAAGATGTTAACCTTTAGTAGATGCTAAAAGAAGGTGTAGTAAAGCATAATTTCGTCTAATTAATGAAACAATATGAAAAACATAATTCCAGTTAACATTATCATAAGACTTCTTCATATCAACTTTCAAAATACAATTCTTACCCCTTTTATATTTGCTTAGAATAACCCTTCATAAACTTTTACATGAGTAGAATGTTATTACCCATTTCTCTACCAGGTATGTAAGCCCCTTATTCACTATCCACTTAATTGTTTAGAATCAATATTAGTCTACTTACCAGGATTTTGGAGGCAATTTTGTTGATGGTGTTACAACAAGAAATAGGCTTGAAGTATCCAAAATGTTTTTTCTCACCAACTTTAGGAATGAAAGTGATGAAATTGCTATTAATATCCTCATGCATCCAATTCTTTTCAAAGACATATAGGACAACATCCTGTATCATATATTTAGTGATAAGCCAAATTTTCTTAAAGAATAACATATTAATGCCATATGGTCTAGGTGCTTTATGAGGACTTAAACATTTTACAACCTCTCAATTTCTAGTCTTATTATAGGACTGGAAAGAATTTTAGCTCACTGGAAGAGATGGTTCCAATAATTATGCTTTTCAACAATTTAATTAAACAATAAGCATTGGTAGGGGTATTCATAAAGCCAAATAAGTAGTTGAAAGCATCTTGCTTCAGCAAGTCTTGATTGTTAATGATTTGATTGTTAATTAATAAATTGGAGATTCTGTTTGCACATTTCCTAACAATCATTGATTTGTGAAAGAAAGTAAAGCTCTTATCACCCTTTTTGAGCCATTTAATTCTTGATCTTTGGTTTATGAAAAAGTGATCACAATTCAAAGCCTTTGAGAGATTAAACCTAGTTACCCTGAGCATTCTGCAATATGGATTTTTATATAAATAATCTTGTACAAAAGACAAAGCCCTTTTAGTTGTAGCAATAAAATGATAAACATTTCTTACATTCTCCCTAATAGCAGTTTGAGACCTTGTTTGAAAATTTTCAATATTTTCACATATTTATGCCGCTTTGAACCATGCGCCTCATTACATATACCTTTCCATAGAGCATCCTCAATGCTTGGAACATTAACAAAAAAATTGTTAAATCTAAAAAGGTATTTGAATCTTACAAATTCTGTCAAGGTGATTGTTAGTGAGTGATCTAACATGCTAGTATTGGGAAACACTGTAAAGTAGTTTAGGAATTGTTGAAAACAGTCAAAATTGGCTAAACTTCTATCCAATTTTTTCCTGATAAGTTTAATCCCTATTGTTTGTTGATGCAAGTGTAAAAATTTCCTCTAGATATCATATTAGAGACTTCAAAATCTATTAAACATTACCTCAATTCATAACAAAGAGTCTTATTCTCATAAAGGCCCTTAACTTCATTTGAAGAAATAATAGCATAAAATCACCAGTTAGTAGCCACGATTTCTGCATTTTATTTAAAATCCTTCTAATAACATCCCAAGAGCTTACTTCTATGATATTCATTATTGTAAGCATATAAGAATGAACTCTGATAGGTAATTCTTGTGGTTTTATAGAGAATATTAGTTTGCAGATACTTCAGCTGAATGGCTATAATAGAATACCAAGATTCTTCCATTAGGGTGTTGATTAAAATTAGAAATATCTTTCCAATTATTACTAAGCAACTTTAAGATATCATAATTAACAACTCTGATTTTAGATTCCAAAATAGCTAGAAGATCATGTTCATTCTCAATAATAAAGTCTCTAATAAGTAACCTCTTAGCAAGAGCATTAGCTCCTTTAATGCTTCAAGGTACAACCTTTATGTCTTTTTGCTTTGAACAGGTGATTTCTTTTTCTTACTCTCACCCTTCTTGTAAGTAACTTATTCCTCTATTTTCTCCTACCTTGGAGTATTCAACAATACTTCCTCTCTATTCAGTGCATTTGAGGAATTTTATGGTTATGATGATTCATTCATAATTTAAGATACCTTTCTGTCATTGTTTTCTACATGTTTAGCTAGCATTTTCTCCACTTCTTGATCTATCTTGTTGCTGTGATCAATATCGTCAATTTTATCAACATTCTTGAGTTCATTAAACAAACCTATCTTGAAAAACTTGCTAGTAGGAGTTCATTTCATTATAGGCCCATGAATGTTATGTTTCTACGAATAAGTGACTCTTAACCTATCCTCTATGGATTCAAGTTGTTCATTCAGTCTTACAATGGTTTTAGTTTATAGTAAATGAGACATAAAGCTAACCATAACACATAATCTTGCATAGTTGATTTTATATACCTCAATTGTTGCTTGATCCATACAAATGGGTTTGCTAATATAGCTAGCCGGATAACTTAACCTATTGGTTATCCAATATTTTAAAGGAACATCATGAATATTGATCTATAAAGGTATGTTATCTTGCTTAATCTCCTTAATTTTTAGACCTGACCTCTACATTTATAATATAATTGGTTTTCTTTGAGCATGCTAAGGACCTGCTTCAAGCACCTCTCTAGCATTCTCCTTACTTGTGAATTTAGAAAAAGAAAGTATCATCACTATTGAAAAGGATATCCATCAAACCATAATGCTTCCAGTTGGTCATTGCCTAATGCTTCATCACTAGGAATGCTATTATCTTACCAAGGAAAAAGCCTATTAATGTTGCACACCATGTTTGTGCCCCTACTATTAGAACTTCAATAGAAGGCGATACCACTACTTGATCTTTAACTATGCCTGGGGGAAAGTAGCTTAATATAGCATGATGGAGGTCATCATTGGCCACTTACACCTATGTTTTCTTAAAATTTGAGGAGATGACAATGCCAAAAGTTGGTTGAGGAGCAACTTGTAGTGGTGGTTGAACTAAAACACAAGGAGTTTAAGTTGAACTTAGGGGTAGGAAACCATTTGAAGTGTCAATTTGTCCAGTAGATAAAGACAAGACACAACAGTTAAAATATGAGGATTTATAGTTGATATATGGTCTTATGGAATAGGATTTGATAACGAAGAAATTTTGAACGAAAGGATCAAAACTCACGGTAGAATCCCCCATTGTTAAAAGATGGGGGTCCAAAAATCTATCTGAAATTTATTTTTTAAGTGTATTAGCAACACTTTTGTTAATCAGTTGATTAAATATAAGGAAAGGCTATGTAGCAAGATCTTCGATTGGGTGAGCCCAAACTCTTTTTTTGGCCTCAAGTGATACTTATATTGTATTGCATTATATTGTCTTGCTTGTAGTTGTGTGTAGTAGATAAGAAGATAGTGCACACTTGAAGTAAGAAGGCTGATAAAAGATGAAGTAGACATGATAAAAAAGGTAGCACAAATTGTAATATCCTGCCTCTTAAAATTGTTAACAGATTAAACTGTTTGAGTCATATGAGTTATTTCATTTAAGAATTTATGAGGTGCACATGTATAATATTCATATACACATATGAATCATGGTTTATAAAACATTGCAAGATAGTATATGCACTTAATTAACATATTCTAGGGTGTGGAACGAAAATGAATGTGATATGAATGTACATTATCAATGTTTTTCATTTTGATTTACCAATAATATGAATTTATGGATTTTAATTAGTGAATTGGGAATTTATTATTACAATTGAGTAATTGATGAGGTGATATGTGCATCTAGTTCAAGAAAAATGTTAAAGAGCAAGACAAATTGATACATAGGGATTTAGGTTGATTAGGCCTATGAAATGGTGACATATGACATTGGGAATAAGTGAAAAGTGGATCAGTTAAATGGATGAAAAGTGGCTTGAGTATAATTGTGACAAGTGGCTCTTTAAGTTTGTGACAACTGAAACTTTGGACTTGTGACATGTGGACCAATAGAATAGTGACATATGTAACTTTAAAAATGGTGACATGTTTAGCCTTACAATTGGTGACATGTGTAACTTTAAAAATGGTGACATGTTTAGCCTTACAATTGGTGACATGTTTAGCCTTACAATTGGTGACATGTGTATCTTTACAAGTAGTGACATATGGAGGCTTAAAATGAGAGACATGTGGAGCCTAAAGTAAGTGACATATGGACTAATAGAATAGTAACATATGGACCAATAGAAGGATAACATATGTACTAATAGAATGGTGACACGTGGACTAATGGAATGGTGACACGTGGATTAGTTTGACCTTCTTGAATTTTCTAGATAAAATGGATGAAAAGGCAATAGAAGTAAGAGTGAAGGTCTATCATAAGGTTAGAAGAGGGAGAAAAATGAAAATGAGAAGAGAAGGAGAGAAAAAAGGGGAAGAGAAGAGGAGAAGGAAAGAAGTTATCAAGGTAAGTTGAAATTTTAGTTTCAATTTCATCTTTCTTTTTCCATCTGTCTTTCATATTCTTCGAACACAAATTTGAAGAAACTCAAAGAATGAAAGATATAGGTCTTAACTTGACCTCTGTGAAAGTGGCTTGACAAAATAGTGAGTAGAGTTCGAGTTATGTGTGTGATAGACCCCTATGCAGGAACCTTGTATTATTTCCTGATTTTTAAATCCGAATTAATGAAAGTATAAAACATGAAAAATGATTATTGATGTCTTATTAATGCTTCTGTGAAAGAATTTTGTTAGAAGATATATTGATAATGATTTATTATGGTTTGTGTGTTGGTTGCTAGTTAGTTTCTTACCAGAAATAGGACATAATTTGGATGGAGATTATATTTTAAAGGGAGATGATGTTTGTGTAATTTTTGGATATAATAATACTAATAGAAGTCTAGTTTCTAGGGGCACAAGAATCATGGTATTTGGATTTTTGTAGAGAGAGTGATCATTAAAAGAAGACAACTTATTCATAAAGGAACATTAGGAAGAAAATGATGTAAACATTGCACATAAGGTTAGGTTAGCTTGATGGTTGAGGAGACATTGAACTGAATTATTAAGTGAATTATTGACCTATTGAAATATGTTAGAATAACATTTATGATGATTGATTAGGGATGAATTTGGTTGTGGTGGTGTATAAATATGAGATACATGCTTGAGTAGTAAATACATTGTATATTTGTATGTATAAAGGCTCGGGAGTTGTGGATCAAGGAGTTCATACTGAGGATTGTTGAAGTTAAGGGAGTATACACCTTCTTTTGAGGCGAGTTGGGGAAACGATATCTCTCAAATGAGATTAGGACATCCCAAGACATGCATGATGACTTGTATGTCAATTTTGAACCTAGGTAATGCATAGTATAATTGAATCTCAAATAGATGCTAGTATACTTGTGTATTTAATATTGTTTTGAATAACTCTATACACTCGGAGTGCAACTGATGTTTTTATTACGTATTTTGAGAAATGATATTGTTTTAAACAAACCTGCACTTGAAGTGCAAAGGACAATGCTTTATGTTTTGAAATTCCATTTTTGAACAACTTTACACTTGGAGTGCAAAAGATGACTTTTATTGCATGAAATAATGTTTTGGAATTTACATATGCATAATTGAGTCATGTATGTTGCGTGTTTGTGCTCTCTTTTGGCTTAGAGCTATGGTAAGGTTCCATTTTATTGGATGGACCGATAAATAAAGGCATGGTGCCTTACTTGATTTTTATATTTAATATTTGTATATGATTTTTGTGATTGGTGAGGTAACGATTGGCCAATCATATGCTAAGCACAACAGATTAAGCGACCCCTGTAACCTTGACGCTGGTACATAAAAGTTGAGTCCCCATATCGACACCTTCTATGGGACTTGTGGGTGATTCCACATCTAGGGTTTAGACACCAATGAGATCATCACCTAGGGTCATGACGCTCTTGTTGACTGTAGTTCGAACTCACTACGGATGAAAGTCGAGCCAACACCGTGAATCGGTGGGTGTGCACACTAGTTTAGCCGACTAGTGGCGACACACATGATTGTTTTGACTTATTTTGATATTTGTTTTCTGACGAGATTTGATTTATACATATGATGTTTTTCTATTTTTGTGTACTGGAACTGGAACCTATGTTCACCGGATGAGTGACTAATAGGTTAGGCTTATGTGGTTCCTAACCAGTATACATTGAGTCATAGGCTAGGCCTATGTGTTTCTATCTCATGTATGCTCACTTCATAGGTTACTTACATTGTCTTGGTGTGTATCGAGTTTTATTTGTGATAAATGTTTTTCTTGCTCACTGAGTACATAGTGTACCCAACCCTTTCACTTTCCAACCATACAGGTTAATTTGGTGAGCTTGAGGATCTTAGTGTATCATGCAGTCTTTTGACATTTTTGGGGTATTAACGCACGTGGGTAGTTTGTACTTTTGTTGTATAATGGCTTGTGAACTTTTTTTTATTAAGTTGGTTATGTTGATATGCTTTAAGATTTTGTAAATTAACTCTTGACTATCTTATGGTTTGTAAATGACCTTATGTATAAACCTTTTGTACTATTGTTGAGAATGCTTTTGGGTGGACTTAAATGTCTAGAAGTTATGGTAGAGTTTTAAATGTGAATATAGAAGTACGTTTAAAACTGATTGTAGGTATTGCGATTGAGTTTTGAGATTTTTAAAATACAGCTGTTGTGCTACCCAAATGTTTTCAAAAAGGTATTCAATTGGCCTTGCATAGTCGGATTAAAAACATCGTGAGTGTCCTTGACCTGAGTATACGACGATTGTCATGTGCCCGATGTAGTATCGAGTTGTGACACAAATTGCTAAAGCACATAAGTTTATGTCAAAGGAAGTCAAGGTGACCATAAAAACTTCAGTGAAAGCGCATAATACAACAAGCGTAGACGAGGATTGTAGGAAGCTGAGAAAAAGAGTAGAATGTGTTGAAAAAGGTAGGAAAAATTGTAAATTTCAAGCAAGAAAAGGTGGAAATTCAAGGGAAAAGACAACATGTTTTCTTAAAGATTAGCCTGACAAAGGAGCTTGATCTGAAGCTATTATATTTCTAACTATTTTATAAATACCTATTAAAAATGTTATGTTAATTAGAACATTAGCCTATCCTAGAATAATGCCAGATCGCAAAAACTTTTACTATTTTTGGCATAATATGACAAAAATTTATCACTTAAGATTAAAGGGACAATATGATAAAACAAAATTTTCTTAAAATAAAGAGTTTAACTTTAAATCCTAAAATAAGATGAAATTCAAGAGGAATGTTGTCCTTTATTATATAAGCTAATGTATATTTCGAGGAATAAAAGAATATATCTCATATTGTAATAAATTGGTGGAGTAGACATAGAAGTGTATCTACCATAAAGAAGATTGTATAATAAGTAAAGCTCTCCGAGATTTCTTATAGCCTTATACTTAAGAACGTCGAAATTTATATAATATTTTTTATTTTCTTTTTTGAACCTTTTTTTATGAAAACTTCTGGAATTATAATTGTTATCTCTTTTAATAGGTCTATTGGAATATATTTCTTTTGGAACGTAATTTAATAGGAAATTATTTAAAACAACTAAAGTTGGCAACAATTCTGTATATTTTATTACTTATCACATAGTTATTGTAAGATTTTCTAAATGTTTGATGTATGGACGAGCAACACGATAGCTCAAAGTAGTCGGTGATAAAAAAAAGCAAAACAACTATTAAAATCAATTTAATTTCATAATGAAGCAAAGTAGTTATATTAAAATCATAACAATTTGGTTATGGGATCTAAATGTAATATTTCTATTATAAAAACACAAGATTTAGTAAAATTTCCAATTATATGTAGGATTTCTTATCGATCATAAACTTTAAACAAAATATGTAGTTAATGTTGGGAATCGGGCTAAGACTCGATCTCATGGACAACGCAATAAACACGTATCTTTTCGTATTATTTTTCAATGGCAAGATCACTTAACTTCTGTGGCGTGGGTTATAATAACGCGTGAATCATAATTCTTATCTTATTATGAAGATTTATCTTCTTATTGTTTCCCTTAAAAGTTTCTAAAATCCACTCATCTTAACTAGTATGATTGTACAAGTGTTCAACCTCTAATAATATTCACATAATATATTGAGAGAACTTTGCAGCTGCTGTAGAGAGGGTTAGGCAAGCAGTACTAGCTCCCGTAGAGTCTAAGCTTATTTATAATAGTTTTTGAAAATTTTAGTAATATAATTGAAATTGAATTATAATTTTAATTAAAATTTAATCAGAATTACAATTAATTATAATTAAATATCAATTTTGCCCAAATAAGATGCAATATCTAGTATTGATCTTTGTTTATTAAATATCTTATATTTAATCATAAAGTTCTTCAAACTATATAATCAAGTCTAGCTTGAATAAAATATCTTTTATCTCTTTAACTAGTTCTTGATGTATGAACCTTTGGTTCCAAATTAGATATAAATTATAACCTTAAATCATATTTAGGATTAGATATATTCAGATCCTTTAATTTATCTTTAATTTTCTAATTAAATAATTTATATCCATAGATCAAGATTGATGTCTATCATTGTATCATAACTAACCAAATATTTAGAAATGTTAAAGTGGTTTTGACTAACTTTTCTATGTATAATTTTCTGTATAATTCAATCCTTTTATCATTTAATGTTCTAACTAGATATAGAGCATAAAATTAATGTCTACTCTATTTGAGTCCAATCATGTTAATTATTGGACCCCGAACGTTTTCTTAGAAGTTAAAACTACTGAATGAGGAATGTGGATAGATTCTTATTTTTGCTTTGGTGTTTTTGGTGGATAAGAGATGTTGAAATGGGAACAATCAAGGTGAATGTTATAAGTGAAATGAAAACAAAAAGGAAGTTGAATATGTGTAGTAAGTTGATGAAGGAAATGTATATATGTGTATGTTCTATTATTAGTGCTCACGATTAATCGTGGTTTATAATTTTCTTTATAGATAATATTGATTTGAAATTAAGTTGAGAATGAGGAGTAAATGAAGTAGTAAAGGTAATCTTGGTATGAGCTGTGTTAAGGAAAGATTTTGAAACAAATTGGTAGTTTGATTCATTGAGTACGCTTCAGTCTTCTAGTCGCAACTTTTTCTCTGGTTATCTAAATGAGACGATTCTTTGTTTGGATTAAACTAAAAACATATGGCTACTTTTCTTATGAAAATATTGAATTTCAATTCTGTCTCTAAGAGTCTCAAAATTTCATGAAGTTAAGAATTGGGTGCAGTATATTGGTGTATAAATGTAAAATCCGTCTTTGGATTTTAAGGGAAAATTTAGGATTGATCTAGATAGATTTTGGCAAAGTTACATTCTTGAAAGTTGTAGATCTAGCGAAGTCAATCCGACATTTGTAGTGGGAGTTATGGCAATTACGCCAAGGTACGTACCATATGAGTAAAGATATGAACATGCTGGATTCTTTTGGCCATAACTTCTTCTCTAGACACCTAAATGATTTAATTCTTGAACCATTGGACTCGTAAGACATTGCTCTACATCTCCACCAAGAATCGTAGCCATCTATAATGAAAGGAGATATATTGAGTGAAAAATGTGGGACAGGTACAGTGTGTATGTTCTTAAATATATGAACTAGTGTTATTCCACTAAACATACTTCAGTATTTTGATGATTTCTAGATCGGTAGAGCTCCAAATGAGATAATTTCTAATTTGTGGTAAACTAGAGACATGGAGCTACAAATGGTATGAAGAAATTGGAATCTAGTTCAATCTTTAAGGTGCTTAAATTTTAGATGGAAATTGTGCATAGTATACTATTATGGACAAGAGCAGTCTAAAAATGTTTAAGTATATCTTTTGAATCATTGAACCAAATTGAATGATTTTAGAGGTATTAGAAACTTAAGACAATGGGGGACATTTTCTAGAAGAAAGTATTATGTTAGAATGTTTAAGGGTACTATTGGCAAGACACTTAAGTATAATAGACATAAGACACAAAGAGAAGGGCAAATGGGACAATTCTCAACCATTAAGGGCATAATTGGAAGAAGAAGTGTTGTCTTGCTTATAAAT
>JAOQMK010000003.1:20176488-20195933 GCA_027564415.1 Erythroxylum macrophyllum
ATTTTAAACCACTTCACTTTATAAGATACACGTTAACAATCTCTTTGGTTATCTAGCTCCCTTCATTTGTAACCTTCTAAAATCTGAATCATGTTGGGAAATCAGGTTGAGATTAGATCTCGGCCGCGGTAGAATAATTACGAAATTTTTTTCGTAACTTTTGATTCTTCAAAAATCAAGATCTCTTTAATTCTATAAAATGATTAACACAAATCATAATAAAGTAGAATATTAATTCGTACCTTATTCTAAAGCTTGATATTTATCTTGTTGAATCTTGAACCATTTTCGAAACCAATCTATCTCAACCATTGCAGCCGCACAAGTTCCCGACCTCTAATGGTATTCACAAAATAAGTTAAAGGAACTCTGTAATACTTACAAAGAGGGTTAAGGAAGAAACACTAGCTTCATAGAGCTTAAGCCTATTTATAATAAGCTTTGGACGTTTTAGTAACTTAATTGAAATTAAATTTTAATTTCAATAAAACTTTAATTAGAATTATTTGTAATTCTAATTAAATACCAATTATGTCCAAATAAAATCCAATATCTCATATTGATTCTTATTTATTAAATATCTTATATTTAATCATAAAGTTTCTTAAACTTTACATTCAAGTCCAACTTGATTAAATTAACTTTGCTTTATTCAACTCATTCTATATGTGAAACCTATTAGGTTCCTAATTATGTTAGCAATGATTATAAATTCTAATTCTAATTCATAATTAGAATAAGATATATTAAAACTCCTTTTAATTTATCTTTAATTCTCCAATTAAACAATTTATAATAATAGATCAAGATTGACGTCTAGTAATGTATTATATCTACCCAAATATTTAGGAATGTCAAAGTGGTTTTGACAAACCTTTCCGTGCATGATTTTTTCGTATAATTCAATCATTTTATCATACAATACATTGGAGAGTATATGTATTGACTCAAAATTTTTGGTGCAAATTTGGGAAAATTCTGAAATTTTAAGGGTATATTAACTAGGAAAAATACCAAGTGGCAGAACAATTGATGAATAGTGGTACAAATAAATGTCAAATGGCAGTAAAAATTTTTATGAATGACATTAAGATTTAATGACAAGTGTCATTGAAAATTAGGAAAAAATTGGGCTGAAAATTGGATTAGCTTTTTAAAAGAGCCAATTGGAGACCACAAAAAGGTGATAAGTGACCTCCATTCACGAATTTTGCCTAAATTAAAGACCATTTCATGGTCTTTCATTTCCCATTCACGACACATGCTTCTCTTCTTCATCTTCTTCGATTGTTTTTAATCTTTCTGTCCTTCACTCACGAAACTCACTCTCACCCTCACCATGTTGATTTTGTCCCACTCTTTCACTTTGCTTCTTCAAAATTCATTGTCTTCTCCATCTTGTCACTAAAAGACCCAACCTATTCCACCTTTAAAGGTGATGATCGTATATGTTGGAGGAACTAGGGTTTCATGGTGATTGAAGAAGCTTTCGGTAAATCAAGTATAAGCATCTCTCTTCTTGAATTGATGAATGGAACATGTTTTGATGATAGTTAAGAGTTAAATGTTCATCAAATGAGAATGGTACAAGCTAAAAAAGTGGATGAGAAATGTGGATAGATTTATGTCTTGCTTTTGTGTTTTGATAGGTAATAGATTATGAAATGATATAATGTTGGATTAAATTGGGTAAATGGTGTTCAAAGGGTGCCAGAAAAATGCTAACTGTAACATTTTTCACTGATTATGCATTTATAATTTAGCCATAACTTATTCTGTAGATATCCAAATGAGGTCATTTTTAATTTGGATTAAATTAGAGACATATGGATACATTTTACATTAAGACATCTAATTCAAATTCTATCTTTAAGAGTTTCGAATTTTGACTTGAAGTTCAGTACTGGGTGTAGGAAAAAGTGCAGAAAAACTGGATACATAATGAGTTTTTGTTCCGTTTTCTTGATGAATTAATGTGAATCTCTTTGGGTGTTTTTGTGATGAAATAAAATGATTCTATAGTTAAAGAAAGGGAGTACTATGGTATCTTGAAATGGGAAGAATTAAGGTGATAGTTAGAAGTGAAATGAAAGTGAAAATGAAGTTAAATATGTGTAGGAAGTTGATGATGAATGTGTATATATGTGTATCTTCTGTTATTAGTGTCCATGATCAATCATGGACTATAATTTTTTTATGGATGATATTGAGTTGAAATGGAGTTAGAATGATGAGAAAATGAGGAGAAATTGAATTAGAAATGATAGACAAGCTTAAGGTAGTGAATGCAGTAAGTAAAGAGTTAGAATATAGAAAATGTGGATGCAATTGGATATACTATAGGGCAAGAGGCAAAACGTTTTCTGTAGAACTCGGATTGAGGTCATTTAGGTATAGTTTTAAATAGGACTTCGAGATCTACAACTTCTATGAAGACCCCAAGAAGAGATTTTGATGTCTAGAAAGGGGTCAAAAACTCACGTTTCTGTAAGAGACCCGTAAAGGTCCATTTAACAGATATGGATGTCCACCTAACAGACAATCACAGGTCAATTGGTCTTAATTAAGGCTTAAATGGGACTTGGAATGAGCCTAGAATGATGCCTTGATTAAGTGACTAATGTGTGATATGTTTGAAGTGATAATTGGGGTTATAACTTAGTGAATGAATGGATGATATCAAAGTACCAAAGACATGAGTGTAATGAGGATGAAAATGTGCGTATGATTATAGTTATGATCCAAAGTAGTTGAGTAATATGAATTAAGTAAATATGAATGAGAATTGAGTATTATGAGAGCATATAATGTTAGAAAAGAAATGATGAAAAATTGGATTATGACATTAGAAGAACTAAGTGTTCTTGAGGTGTAAGCTTAAGAATAAGCTAGACACATATAAAAGGTAAATATTGTATGGTGAACTTAGAATGATAATATACAAATGAAGTGTAAACATAAGTTTATTAGACATATATGAATTATGAAATGAAAATGAGCATAAGATGTGAATTTAGATAATATACCTAGGACTGTCATTGAGCATGCATTATACATTACACATATACATATATGGAAAACAGAATGTTTATGTGATTGTGCAGTTAATAATGTGTGTGCAATATGTGTTTTGCATATTGAGTTGAATTTGGGGCAAAATGAAGTGTTATTAGCAGCAATGAAATTAAGATCAGTTTCACATGAAAGAATCGACAAAGCCCAAATTGAGGATTCAGAATTTATGAATCTTATAGAGAAATTGAAAATGAATCTAGATTTTGAATTTGAATAGGAAAAACGATACCATGTGATTGAAATATGAAGTATGTGTACATGATAAAGATAATTAAGAAGAGAGATTTTTGGATAAAGTACAAATGGTGACCTAAGTTATACATCTTAGTAGGAATACGCTGAAACAGCATATAATAGCTAAGGATATAGAGCCTAGTGACTGTATGTACGAGTTGCCAACAGTCTTAACTGTTGGAAATATGCTTAAAGCATATATTTTGGAGTTTATAGGAACATGAGGTCAATGTTTTGATTGCCTTTAAGCATAACAATCATTATCATAGTGATATCATTAGAACAACGTATGAGGCGTTATACGACATAATGAGTCGTCCGCCTTTATATTTGGATGAATAAGGCCTAAAAATGGTTGAAGGTCAAAATTGAATGGAAATGTTGTTGATAAGTGAAATTGATCTGTGTTAGAAATTAAGTGATTCAAGAAAGACGAATGAGTTAGGTGGATCAACACTGAAGATATGGAATACAGTGAGATAGATATAAGAGTTAACTGTATTAACACTAAAGAGATGTGAATTATCAAGCAAAAGATGAAATATCTCTAAGAGTATCACCTTGCCAAGGTGTGCTTAGATTAAGAAAAAGGTATGCTTAGGTCGGGAAAAAGAATCAACTAATCTCCAATTGCATTGGTCCTTATGAAGTTATTGAGAATAGGACCATGGACGTACAAGTTAGTATTACCAATAAAAGATGTGTCAGATTCATACAATGTTACATAGATATGTTTAAGAAATATCGTTATGCTCCGATATATGCGTTATTGATACCGGAAGTGAAACTGTGAGTAGTCTGAAATATATTGAAGAAACAGTTAAGCTAGTGTGATATCTGAATAAGCGACTAGAAAATCGAGTGATTCCATTGACCATAGTCAAGTGGAAGAAATTATTCGAGTGATGAGGCTAAATGGAAAACAGAGGAGTATATGAGGAAACAATACCCTGCCTTTTTGATCAATCAGATAAGAATTTTAAGAACGGAATTTTTTTAGGGGGGAGAAACGTAACATCTCATTTCCATACTAAGGGTTAGAACCCTAGATTTCTGTAATTGAGAAAACAGTAATGAGAAATTTAGAAAATTGCATTTCATGCTCATGCATAATGTTAGCATACACACAGGTGAATATTGATTTTTACACATTAAAATGAATTGTCCATACACTCATTTGACATTTTTCGGGTATAAATGATTGTTTAATTCGAGTATAATGTGAATTATTGATTATGTGTCTTAAAATTTGATTTGGAGAGTATATGTATTGACTCAAAATTTTTGGTAAAAATTTGGAAAAATTCTGAAATTTTAAGGGTATATTAGACTAGGAAAAATGTCAAGTGGCAGAACAATTGATGAATAGTGGTAGAAATAAATGTTAAATGGCTATAGAAATTTTTATGAATGACATTAAGATTTAATGATAAATGTCATTGAAAATTGGGATAAAATTAGGTTGAAAATTGAAGACAAATGGACTAGTTTTTTCAAAGAGCCAATTGGAGACCACAAAAAGGTGACAAGTGGCATTCACTCATAAATTTTACCTAAATTAAAGACCATTTCATGGTCTTTCATTTTCCCATTCACGATACATGCTTCTCTTCTTCATAATCTTCAATTGTTTTTCATTTTTCTCTCATTCACTCACGAAACTCACTCTTACCCTCACCATATTGATTTTGTCCCACTTTTTCACTTTGTTTCTTCAAGATTCATTGTCTTCTCCATCTTGTTACTAAAAGACCAATCCTATTCAACCTTTAAAGGTGATGATCATATATGTTGGAGGAGCTAGGGTTTCATGGTGATTGAAGAAGCTTAGGATAAATCAAGTAAGTATAAGCATCTCTCTTCTTGAATTAATGAATGGAAATTGGTCTTTATTAAGGCTTAAAAGGGACTTGGAATGAACCTAGAATTATGCCTTGATTAAGTGACTAACGTGATATGTTTGAAGTGATAATTGGGCTTATAACTTAGTGAATGAATGGATGATATCAAAGTAACAAAAACATGAGTGTAATGAGGATGAAAATATGCATATGATTATAATTATGATCCAAAGGAGTTGAGTAATATATATTAAGTAAATGTGAATGAGAATTGAGTATTATGAGAGCATATAATATTATAAAAGAAATGACGAGAAATTGGATTATAACATTAGAAGAACTAAGTGTTCTTGAGGTATGAGCTTAAGAATAAGCTAGACACATATAAAGGGTAAAGATTGAATGGTGAACTTACAATGATCATATACAAATGAAGGTTAAACCTAAGTTCAATTAGACATATATGAATTATGAAATGAGAATGAGCATAAGATGTGAATTTAGATAATATACCCGGGATTGTCATTGCACATGCATCATACACAACACATATACATATATATGTGATTGAGTATTCATAAGATTGTGCAATTAATAATATGTGTGCAAGGTGTGTATTGCATGATGTGAATATAGGATAGAACATCCGCATCCAGACGTTTCTGGATATTGGAAGCTAATGCTAATCTGGAGCGTACTATGAGTAACCTAGATGGATTCATTTGATTATTTGTTTGTTTTAAATTTTGTATTGAATGATTTTGTGAATGTGATTGTACTGATTCCAGACATTGAATGTCCAAGATGTTTGATGCATGAATAATAATGAAAGTGCTCATTGAATGTGAATTGGACTCACTATGTGTTTTCTCAACTTAAATGTTGAATGTCGGACCAAGGTCCGATGGCATATGAAAGTGAATGTGTAAAGTGAAATAAAGTGACTGATTGATCTTATACGATTGATGCATTTCATTACATGAATGCATGAAAGATAAAGGTAGTTGTGACCAGAGTCGCCAATAAAAAGAGCTTAAAGCTCAGAATGTGATAAGAGCCTCTGGCTTAGTTGTAATTATACCCGGTATCCACTAAGGGATACGGGACAATACCTGAATAAGCCCGGTATCCACAAGGGATATGGGCCAGTAAAAAGGCACTCAGTCACAACAAAGTAATAAATGAAAGTAAGTCTCATAAGCATTGCATATACGTTTAATATGTATGCTTCGAATAATTTAAATTGATTATTGAATTGTCTTGAATGAGAACGTGAAAATTGTAAAAAAAAGTGTTATATGATACTAAATGATTACTAGTGGATTGATGTGAATTATGTGACTGTATGAATTGATGTGTTATATGATATGAGTGAACCATCGAGGATAGTTAACTCACGGAGTTCGCAAAACTCACCATAATTGCAACATTATTTTGCAGGCTTAGAGAAGATCTCCAGTTAGACAAATTAGAGTCAAGCCATTACATTCGAGTAAGAGATAGAGGTTGGGATCAGTTCGTGTCTGCATTTGTATTTCTTTATTTTTGTATCAAATTGTGTATTATGCAATTATTGTATCATGTGTATTTGAATAATTCTGTTTGTAATAACTTTTCAAATTGGAAATGTTTGAAAATAAGATTGATCAATGAGTGTAGTAAAAATTGTGAATGAAAATGTTTACGAATAAAGTGGGCCTGATTTGTTTATTGATTTTTTGCGTATGCGTGCATTGTTTTAAAAAGAAAAATTTGTAATGAGTTTGATTGACTGACTGTTCGAGCATGCCACCCTCATAGAGTATGTTCTCTAATATCGTCAGTATGTTCGGGAATATGCACTATAAGAGTGGGTTGCTACAGATTATGCTGAAAACAAACTAAGCATAAAATGCTTACAAATTCGAAACAAACCACTATCGCAATCAACTGCATATTCTCTTATTTCTTTGTTGTCCTATACAATTAATTAAAGCCACTAAAGGATTATTAAAAAGGGATAATGACTTAAATTTGAAAAAGATCATAGAGAAAATGACAAAATTGAAATTCATGGACTGTTAAATTTTTCCTTCCATTTAATAATCTTCAATTTGTACTATCCATAGACTGAAATCAAACAATAATATGGCAACTTAATTGAAGGATTAAAGATGCAGGTTATCGTATTAGTCAGTATGGTAAATAGTATGGCAATTACTTGTTTCATACGGGTTACCAATCATTATTGAAATGTTGGCCACTTACAAGACTTTAATTAAAAAAACAAAATATAAAAATTTTAACCATAAAACATACCTAACCCCCCTCCCCCACCCACCGGCTCTATGTTGTTGATTGCTGCTGCCTCTTTCACTTACTCTCCTCTTTCAGTCTTTGTCACCACTGCTCATCATCCATCCTCCACCACCCTTCGTCGTCGTCTCCTCTACCTTGCGTCGTAGTACGCACCTCACACCAACGTTGTCGATTGCAACTGCATCCCACACTATTACAACCTGCATCATCGCAGCTTGTATACTACATCGGCACCGTGGACATGCCACACCATTACAAGCCACACGTCACTGTTGCACCCTGCGGTCCCATCACAGTTCATAGTTTAGAGGCCACACCCATTAGCCGTCTAGCATATGAGTCAAGTAACCTCACATTATAAAGAAACAACTCATAATGTGGACATGCAATACTCAGATAGTGATATGATTGAGTTATATCTTTCATTATCACCTAGTCTTCTTGTTACCAACCTATGGTGGATTCTATTGTCTCTTTTTAGTAGTTCTGCTCATGAAATAAACAATTATTTTGATAAAATAAGAATGACTTTGGCATTTAAAAAGTGTTTAATCATGTGTGATAATCAGACAAATAAAAGACATGAGCCTATTGTTAGCTTTTTTATTTATTCTGCTAGGGGGACTATGTCTTTGAAATTTATTAATGCATTTGACCTCGTTAGAAATGTTAATACTCTATTTTAGATATTTGATGAAGTTATGAATGAAGTTAGCTCAGAAAATATTGGTATGTTCATTAATGACATTAATTACAAAGCAATAGGGAAAAGATTGTAGAGTAGGTATAATTCTTTTTTACTAAACTCTAAGTGTTGCACATTGCATTAACTTGATTTTAAAAAATATATGAGATGCTAGATAATTTTCTATTATTGATGAAACTATGCAAAAGGCACAAAAAGTGATTAAGTTCATCTATAATCGTGTACGAGTCCTGAATTTGATGAGAAAGGATTTACGGATGGTAAGAATTTATGTTATCCTGTTATTATAAGATTTGTAACTGACTTTGTATTATTTTAGTGTTTTGTTATAATAAAATGAGTTGAGCCAAATGTTTACAAGTGATAAGCATGTGACATTTCAATATGATAGGTCTAATGCTGGAGTAGAGGTTTCTAGAATTATATTTGAAAATTATGAATTTTGGTCCCAATTTCAATTTGTAATTTTAGTTTGAGAGCCTTTCGTGAGAATATTTCATCTGGACAGTAGTGATGAGAAGGCAATGAGTTATTTTTATGATACTATAGAGAGGGCAAAGGAAACAATCAAAGACAATACAAAATAGGCATTCTTTATGCACACCTTATTTTACAATCATTAATAAGAGATCAGAAAGACAACTTTACTCTCTGTTATTAAAGATGGGAAATTTTTGAATCTTAGTGTCTATTTTGTACCAAGTTTTACAAAAAAAGCCAAAGTTAATAAAGAAATGCAATAAACTATTATAATAATTGTTGTTTATGAGATAATTGAAGATCTCTTAAGCTAACAAATAAAAGTTTGTAAGGATGGTTTTAGTGGTTTTGGAATGCCATTGCTATTCGTCAAAGTGAGAAATTTTATTTATTATTGCTTATTGAAAATTAATTGTCATTTTGTTTTGTTTATAAGGTTACTTTTGTTGTCTTACAACTACTTGGTAGGACCAATTCGAAAGTAGTGTTCTAAATTCACAAAAATTTGCGATTCGAATTCTGAGTCAATGTGTGAGTACAACAGGATGTAAAAGGAATTGAAGCATATTTGTATTTATCCAATCCAACAAAAGGAATAGATTAAAACACAAAAGATTGAACGACTTGGTCTTAGTTCGATACAATTTAAAGCTTTAAGAAAGGTATGTTATTATTATTATTATTATTAAATTGAATATAATTTTTTAATAATTTAATTTTATTTGTTTACTAAGACTCTTAATAGAACAAATAATTATGTATATCTAATTTGCCTTGACCATATTGATATTTTAACAAATTGAGTTTGTGAGGAGCATAGTTTGACAGAAGAGAATGACTTAGAAGATAATCTTGGATGAGAAAGAATTGACATATGAATTGGTGCGACTAATTTGAATGATGGTAATGATGAGATTCTTCTTAATCGTGAAGATTTTGTACCAAATGAAAATTAAGGTCAATGTCATTTAAGCAGATATTTGATTGAATAAAATTCCAAGTATTCATTTCTTCTCTTCTTTTAATTTCACTTATATTGATGCATATGTTAAATTCTATATATGTAATATAAATATAGAACTTTTGACTATTAATAAGTTTTTTTCAAGTTTTTCTTCTAGTTAGTTGTGTTCTTTGATATGAACTCTTGTTATAATACTTATGGAGTCTCAAAACATTAATATTCTTTATATTTGATATTCTGATGTAAGAATTCTTTATGATATGATGAAATTGTAATATTTTAAGGACTTTATATTTGATAAGTGTAGATTGACAGATATTTTATGTGTGATTATTGCTTGGAAAGTATATATGAACTAGGTTTTTCATTTTAATGTTGCATGATTGTGTATATGTTATGCTTGTTTTAGGTATTTTTATGTTGCATGTGGCCATGATAGTATTTAATTATGTTCTAGTATGTTTGTACATACATTTTGTGTAAGTTGGTGTGTCAACCTTACCATTGCATTCAATGTGTGCATGCATAAGTCTCATTGTGTGTGTTGTTATTTTTGTATTAATTGGCATGTGTTAAGGCATGATTAAGTTCTTATTTTCATGGTTTATTGGCAGGTTAAATGGTGCAATTGAGTGAAGGAAGCATGGAATAAAAGCTGGGACATTATAATAGAAATGTGAAATTTGTGGTGACGGTTATGACCTTACTAGTCATAGTCGTGACTTAAAAACTTGGCTGGCACAAAAGTCTTGTGCCAGCCATGTTTTAAGAACAATTAACTGTATAAATTAGGAGGACAGGCCATGACAAGAGAAGAAGCATGTGAGTGGGTCGGCATAAGGAAAAAAAAGTTACAAAAACGTGAGAAAGGAGAGCAAAAAAGATAGTTGTTGAGGTTTGGTGTACCAGCCACATGGTGAGTGATTTAGGGCTACATAAAAACAAGGAAAGCATGACAAAAAAGAAGGGGTTTTCATGGGAGAATACAGCTGAACAAAGGAGGGGCAAAAAGGTGGCATTTGGAGTTGCACATAGAGGAGAACACTAAGGATTCTAAGGCTACACCAAAGCTGTCCAGATTTCTAGCTTGCTTCCTCATGCAATAAGCTTCTTTTCCCTATCTTTTTCTCATCTTTTTCTTTGATTTTTTTTATTGTATGGGTCGAAGTTTGGAGCCTATATTGACGATGATTAAGTTGTGTTTGATGGATTGCTAGGCTGTTTTGGGATTATTCTTACTCAACCCATGTAAGACTTCACTTTTGTGCAATGTTATGATCATTTATGCGTGTTTATGGTATTTGGATGCTCATGCTTAGTATACACAAAGATATAAGGTTGAGAAATATGTTGTGAGTGTACCAAGAGAGTGGGCATTCATGTAGGACATTCCATTTATCAAGTTACTTTAGCATTTACATAGAGATATAGGATATGATGTAGCTGTCCAAAGTGGTAATAAAATCTAAGTAACAATTAGTTTAGGAATGGAGGTTGAGAGATCACATAATAGATTTTAATCATTATTTTGGGTTTATTCAATCCAAGTACTGAGAGATAAAGGGCTGAGACATTAGAAAATACTTAGGACTAAATGTAATATCCTGCCTCTTAAAATTGTTAAGAGATTAAACTGTTAGATTGAGTCACATGAGTTATTTCATTTAAGAATTTACTAGATGCATTTCATTCACATGCATAATATTCGTATACCCATATGAATCATGATTTAGAAAATATTGCAAGATAGCATATACACTCAATTGACATGTTCTGGGGTATGAAAGTTTTTACTGATCATGATGTAATTATGTGTTGATTTTGTCTTAAATTTTATTTTGATATACTATAATTAGTAAATTGGGAATTTATTGTTACAATTGAGTAATTGATGAGGTGATATGTGCATCTAGTCTAAGAAAAATGTTAAAAAACAAGACAAATTGATAAATGGGAATTTAGGTTGATTAGGCCTATGAAATGATGACATATGGCATTGGAAATAAGTGACAAATGGCTCAGTTAATTGGATGACAAGTGGCTTGAGTATATGAGGGACAAGTGGCCCTTTACGTTTGTGACAAATGGCACTTTATACTTTTGACATGTGGAGCTTTAGAATGGTGACATATGTAGCTTTACAAATGATGACATATGTAGCCTTATAATTGGTGACATGTGTAGCCTTACAAGTAGTGACATATGTAGGCTTAAATAAGAGACATGTAGAGCCTAAAGTAAGTGACACATGAACCAATAGTATAGTGATATATGGACCAATAGAAGGATAACATATATACCCATATAAGGGTGACACATAGACTAATAGAATAGTGATATATGGACCAATAGAAGGATAGCATATGTATCAATAGAAGGGTGACACATGGACCAATGGAATGGTAACACATGGATTAGTTTGACCTTCTTGAATTTTCTAGATAAAATGGATGAAAAAGGCAATATAATTGAGAGTTAAGATCGGCCATAAGGTTAGAAGAGAGAGAAAAATGAAAATGAGAAGAGAAGGAGAGAAAAAAGGGGACATGTGTAGTGACTGTAGCTCGACTTATTCTTGTTTCCTTAATACTGCCTGTGATAGGCCCTTGTACAGGAACCTTATATTATTTGCTTATTTTTCAAGACCTTAGAGTCCGAATTAGTGAAAGTATAAAACATGAAAATGATTATTGATGTCTTATTAATGCTTTTATGAAACGGTTTTGTTAGGAGATGTATTGATAAGGATTTATTGAGGGTTGACTATTGGTTGCTAGTCCGTTTCTTACCAAAAACAGGACATAATTTGGATGGAGATTACATTTTTAAAGGGAGATGTTGTTTGTGTAATTTTTGGATATATTAAGAATAATGGAAGTCTAGTTTCAGGGTTCACAAGAATCATGGAATTTGGATCTTTTTAGAGAGAGTTATGATTAAAAGAAGACAACTTGTTAATAAAGGAATATTAAGAAGAAAATGATGTAAACATTGCACATAAGGTTAGGTTAGCTTGACGGTTGAGGAGACATTGAGTTGAATTAGTAAGTGAATTATTGAACTATTGACATATGTTAGAATATCATTTATAATGATTGATTAGGGATGAATTTGGTTGTGGTGTTGGTGTTGAATGTGTGTTGGGAATTTAATGAATGGATTGGTTATGTTCTGTTTTGATTTTGATGCTTGAAAGACCATAATTTATGACCTACCCAATGAATGATTTGAATTGAAGTTAGAGATGAATTGATGAGGAATTGAAATATCTTTAAGGTATAGTTAAGGTATAATTGATGAACTATCTTGAAGGTGTCAAAATTTGAAAGAAAAGTGGAAGGAAAGTAAAGGTGAACTTTCGGTTCAACCATCCCACGATCGTGGGAATTACATTGGTTCCTTCCAATGATCGTGGAAATGCTTGGCAGTGAGAAAGAATTATGTTTTGTGTTCTGGTTGAATCATATAAGGATAAGGCACTATACTTTGGTGTATTTGGACTTGATTGAGGCTTAAAATGAACTTAGTTTGATGATGAATCAATTGGTTAAATGTTTAATGAGTTTAGGTTATTAATTGATGTTATAATTTAAGGAATGGATTATTTGATATCAATGCATATGAATTTGAGAAGTATAAGTTATTAATGGTATAAGGATGTTCCCTTGAATGCAAATGTAATTGAAAGGATATGAACAATGTGAATTATTTATAAATGAATGAGAATTAGGAAATTGTGTGAATATAAAGCAATAGAAAAGGATTGGTGATCGTATGATTGATGAATTGAGAGTAATCAAACTTACATAAGGTATAAACCTAATTTTAAACAAGTTATGTACAAGTTATAATGAATGAATGGTTAAGACTTGTGAATAAGGATACATACCCGGGATAGTCAATTGAGCACGCATTAAATATGACACATCTACATGCGCATCATTGAATATTCACTTGATTGAACAATTTAGTAATCTGTGAACTATGTGTGTGTTACATGATATAGAAGCACAAATACACTGACAGCATCCAGACATTGCCGGATCGTCAAGGCAATAGCTATTTTGGAGCATACTGTGAGTCAACCTAGATGTGTAAACTCAATTATATGTGTGTTTTCATATGAGTTATATGTGTAGTGAGTTAACTTAGATGTTTCTCACTATGCTTAAATTGTTCTTGATTAATTTTTATATATTGAACTATCACTGGTATGATTGTGGTAATTCTAGACCATCAATTATCCAAGGGGATCATTATTTGGGACTATATAGGAAGTGCTTAATGATTGTATGTGAATGTGGGAAAAATGTGTACTCAACTGAATGTTGAATGCCGGACTCCAATCCGATGATTGTGATAAATGACTGTGCACACCGAATGAAAGTTGTTGATAGCATATTATGTGAAATGATGCATTCCATCACATGAATATGAATGATCAGATAAAGGAGTTATGACCGTAGTGACCAACGTGAAAAAGAGCTTAATGGTCAGGAAATGTGCATAAGAGCCACGGGCTCAGTTGGTAATGAGCCCGGTATCTATAACGGGTGTAAGACAGTTATGAAATGAGCTCAGTATCTGCAATGGAAACGGGATAGTTTTGAATATCCACAATAGGTACGAGATAGTTAAATAGGTGCTCGGTCACAACAAAAATAAAAAAAAGAAAGTAGAGTCTCATGTGCATTTGCATCCATAATTTTACATGTACCATGGGAATATTTGCAAAGAATGACTGAATTGAGTGGATATAATAATGATATGCTATGTTTTTTTACATGTTGATGATATAAATGTGATGACCTAGCTAGTATAGTTGAAATAACTTCTGCATTTAGATATGAGTCAGTTTCAGGATCAGTTGTACCTGCAAATTTCTTAGTTATATTTTATCAAGGATTGTATCTTTTAACTGTTGTATATTGTACATGTAAATTTTAAAAATGTAATGACATTTGAGACTGTATATGTTTGTGAATAAAAATGGAACAACATGAATATTGGAATGTTTTATGTTATGTGTGATGGATTAAAAAAGTAAAAATTGAATTGAATTAATCGTCTTAACGTGTCGTTTTCTTAGAGTATGTTCCTGAATATCCTTCAGTATGTTGAGTATATGCTCTATGGGAGTGGTATGTTACACTAAACACGATCATATTGACAAAAATGAAAGATTGCATGAGGTAGTAAGGTAATCCTAACTTTAGTAATTCGATTTTTCCAATTTCATTCCTCTTGTTTCTGACAACCTTAATTCTATGATATTTTCTCTCATTTGCCACTTTGATTGTTTTAATTGTTCATTAATTAATTGCTCAAACAAAGTTTAATTTAAACTACTAAGGTGACTACACAATTCCTGTGGGATTCGATACTAAGTATATTACAAGACAACCTGTGCACTTGCGGTACTTGGGAAAACAAGTAAGATAGTTAAATGTCTATCAATATCATCCTTAGTTTTATATTTATCAAAGTATTCAGTTCTTATCCCATTTTAAAACAAGCTGACAATTTAAAGGCTATCGAAGTACAACTTTCACGAATTACTTATGTCCAACTAGGCATTATCAATGGTAGGTATCCACCAATTGATACACCACCAAAGTATGACTTCAACTGGGATATAGTCAACCAATTCAAACTCGATTGCATTGAAGGAGTTTATCAGCAATATTTAAAAATAGGAATTTTTAGAATAATAGATTTTTTATTTAATGAATTGATTATTGGGGGTTTTAATGTTATTTAATGTAAATATTGACAAAATAGATTATATGATTTTTAGAAAGTTGTTTCCTAAGATTAAGGATAAACCTGATTCTTGTTGATAAATTGATGGTACAGTAAACGTGTAATTTTCTATAATAATATTATTATAGTAATTTACATACCAAATATATTTTATACTGCCATCGGCTATTCTAATTTGTAAAGGTTTGTTTAATTTTTTCCAATTAGTTAATAATGTTTTAGTGGCTATACAAATAGTTGCTCCTGTATCTATATGTGCATTAACCTTTTTATTCTGAATACTATTAGTAATACTATTACTATTATTACTATAATACTATTACTATTATTACTACTACTAGTAGTATTCTTATTATCATTATTACTTTTATTATTATTGTTGTTATCATTATTATTATTATTCTTACTATTACTATTACTAATATTCACATTATAATATTATTAATCTTAACTTTCCTCTTTTTCTTCATCCTTTTCTTATTATTATTTCTCTTCCTTTTTTATTTTATTTTCTTTTCGTTCTCTCTCTCTCTCCCTCTCTCTCTATCTCTCTTTGCATGTGGGTCATTTAGAAATAACCTCTCTACTAATTAGTGGTAAAGTTGCGTACTATTGAACTTCTCCAGACCCCGCGGTCTAGCAAGATTCATACGAGGTGTTGTTGTTGTTGTTATTGTTGTTGTTGTTATTGATTTTTGGAGACATGATTATGTAAATTTATAAATTATATAGCACAATATATTGAGGAACTATTTTGTAATTTAAAAAAAATTAAGGAATTATTTTATAAATTTTAAAAGTGATCCAAAATAATATTTGATATTGATCAGTATTAGTACAATACCATATTATAATCAAATCTAGTACTAGTACCATTATAGCATACACAATATTGATATAGATATAAGAGTTTTAGGAAACACTCTCTTTACTATGTAAT
Organism: Erythroxylum macrophyllum; assembly: GCA_027564415.1. NCBI lineage: Eukaryota > Viridiplantae > Streptophyta > Magnoliopsida > Malpighiales > Erythroxylaceae > Erythroxylum > Erythroxylum macrophyllum. The sequence goes on from JAOQMK010000003.1 coordinate 20,192,790, forward strand.
GGTAAGATTATAAACTATTGAATCTTTTTAGATCCCGTGTTTCAATCAGACTCTCATTGGGTGATGGTGTTATTAATGTTGTTGTTGTAAAAATAAGTGTTCAAGGGTTTCTTATAAACTGTTGATAAAAGAGTTAAATAAAATGCACTTAGGATTTCTTATAAAATATTTTATTCTTTGATGTTTAATTATTCGTCTCTATCAGTATTTATAATATTTATAAAGCAAAAAATAGGGAAACCTAATATTTAGAAAAATGTTCCCGTGCTAGATAACTTAATACCTTGCCTTTTATATAAAGAATGAATAGGATTTATAAAATCATTAAACTGAAGTTTTAAATCTAAATCATAATTAGAATTTAACTTTAATTATATAAGTAGAGTTAAACTGTATCAAATTCAAATATCCATGAATTTTTTAAAATTCATGAATAATTTCAATTTAATTTAAATTTTACTTTACATTTTTATTTCTTTATATATGTGACCAAAATTCATGAATATTTGAATTTGATTTAAATTATACTTTTTTTCTTTATTGCTTTATATGTGTGATCTTTTTAATAATTTTTAATTTTAATTTTAATATATGATTACAATTAATTACCCAATTAAATAACTTATAATCATAAATACAAAGTGATGTCTTGAAAGATATCATAACAACCTAAATATTAAGAATATCGTATTGATTTGAATTTATCTATTTATGTATGATTATAATGTATAACTTAATTCTTTCATCAGTTAATATTTTAATTAGATATAAAGTATGAAATTAGTGTTTATGCTGATAAAATTTATTTATGTTTGTTCTTTTAAATTAGTAACTAATTTATAATTTATATTTCAAATAATCTTTTTAAATGTTGATTACTATAGTTAGAAAATTTCTAAATCATTACAAATTGTGAGCATTAGCATATTCTCCTAATTTATTTTACGGAAATGAATCGTTTATTAAGTACCTTCTATTATTATATACTTTAGATTATACCCAAATATTAAATATTGAGCCTAAAACAAAATATGTACTAAATAATATTAAAATATAATAATTTTTATGTGACATACTTAAGTATTTTAAGTCTAAGAATTAATTATATATAATTTAGTATTCCACATATACATAGTTACTATTTTATTTATAATCTTCATTAGCAACCCATTTAGATAAACTTAATTTTCTAACAATTACTCATGAGTTTGTTTAAATATATTTATTCTTTAGTTAACATAATATATGTTATTTGTACCCTCAACTTGATAGAATTATAAGTAGGATCAATTTAAAAATAATTTAAATTTCATAATATCATAATTTTCATACAATAATTATTTTAAAGATTTTATATTTTATATTAACAAAAGAATATTAAGATAAAAAAATTACATTTATTTGAAAAAATGAATGACATTCACAAGGTATAAGTTACAATCAACCTATTAACTTCAAGAGTATAAACTACCACAAACTTGATAATAGTTAAGTAATTTAATGAAGCTATCTGAAATTGAGTCAATATTAAAAAGAAAGGAAAACATGCAAATGATTAAATCTGTCTTTAAGCCCACCTTCCAAATAAACAAACTGGATTCGAGTATACACTCACTAATAAAGCACATCCGAATTGTAGCCTTTATACGACCAAAATTTTCTCATATTATACACATAAAATCAAAAAATATGATTTGTTTTTTCACGCTTGTATAGTTGATTTCGATTGTTTTTAGGAGACGTCAAAATATGAAAAAGGAATTGATCAAAGATTATGACAAGAGGTAATTAAAAAATAATGAATTATTAGTTACACCTATGCCTAAATTCTATATACTAGAAATTTTAATAATTCATTTTATATTAATAGGTTCTTTTCAAATGGCTCTGATACCACACGGGCTACCCCTGGTCAGAGGGTTCGACCAGATCTCGTGCTTAAGAACAAATCATCCATTAGAAATAGGGAAAAACAAAGAAAAATTAGAGTGTAAATTTTAAGTATGTTGGTCGAGACACACAAGTTCTTTCTCTTTTTGGGCACCAAATATCAAGATTTGCCTTTTAAGAATCTTATACTTCCACTCTTTCCCCATTTTAACGACCTTAAAAAGGATCTATAGTCTAAGCCTCCGTTTGGTTCGGCTTATACCAGCAGAGCTTTTGTTAGTAGAGTTTTTTTTTCTGTATCTTTTTCTAAAAAGAACTTTTCTAAAAAGTTAGTTAACTGTTTGACTGTCATTTAAAAAAGAAATTTTTTTAAAGAGCTTCATATAATAGACTGTTTGATAACATAAAAATAAAAATACTTTTAATTTTAACTATATTTTATTTTGTAATAAAAATTATTTATACATATAAATATTTTTAAAGTATATTAAACAATATGCAAAGTACAATATATTAATTATTATATAATTTTAAACCATATGAAACATAAATGAAAATATATCTAACCAAATCTTTTAAATGGATTATAACATAAGTAAAACTAATATTAAAAATAAAAATTAAAACATATAAAAAAGACAAATAATATTATATAAAAGATGAGTTTATGGGTATTTTGGGAATTATGTGTAAAATATAAGGACAAAAGGGACTAAAAAATAAGTTCATTAATTGATTTGAAAAATCTACCCGAAAAAATCATTTGAGAGGCTTTTTTTAGAGCTTCAAATTTGAGCTTATTAAAAGCTGTATTTTGGTTGTTAAAAAAGCCATATTTATTAAAGAAGTTCTTTTTTATTTTACAGTCAAACACCTATTTTCCTTAAAAAAAGGCTTTTGTATTAAAGAAAAGTGTTTATTGACTTTCCAAAAGTTCATCCAAATAGGCACTAACGTAGCGTTTGGTTCATGTCCTCATGGGTAGAGACAGATGACTGTGTCCCATAGTGTTTCCTCGCTATTCTCACCCATTTTGGTTCCGTCTTCAGAGGACAAGGACAGAAATTTTTTGTTCCTTCCAAGACTACGGTACAAGATTTTTTATCTTAAGGACAAAAACAAAACACATAAGGAAATGTCAGAAATACCCAATAGTGAAGCTACATAGAAGGGAGGGTGGGCAAATGCCCACCCTCAATTTTTTTTAAAGAAGATATATATGTAATATAGAGGTTGCCCACCCTAAAAGAATGT
>JAOQMK010000003.1:20249733-20261243 GCA_027564415.1 Erythroxylum macrophyllum
TCTATTAGCTTTAATTGTTTTATTAATAAAAAAACTATTTTATCCTTAAGTTTTGATCTTTTAGAGTTTATATTATCTTTTGTATAGTGACTTGCAACAACTTTTGGTCAATTTGAAAATATTATTTTAGATTTCTATTAATTTTTTTTAATTTTTTAAAGGGTTTTATACATCCTTAAAAAAATCAAACGTTATTCGCTAAGTCGCCTTCTTTATTTCAACCTTTGGCTGTAAAGAATGTATCAAAAAGCTCCGTCCCTGTTTCTACAACGTTCGGTAGATTATGATATTGACAGAAAACATCAAATGCTTTAAGGGCCAAGTCTGTCACTTTTTCCTATCTATCTACCTCTCTTTCTTTTTCTCGTAACTCTCTATCAAGCTCTGACTCATTAACTTGAAACAAATCATCCTATTCAAAATAAAATTATATATACTAAATCAATATGAAAACCAATTGATTGTGCAAATACAAAGACACTGATGTGCAAATACAAATAAACTGAATGTGCAAATACAAATAAACTAACACAAAGGCTATTTTTAAAAATTAACTAGTAGAGGAAGGGTAATGAGCAGAATGTGACCATGGAGGCCCTTGAAAGTCGGAACCAGTGAATTGACTGAGATTTTGAGGTGGCTGGAAATAACCCAATTGCTGACCAGCTAAAAGCAGAGGAAATGTAGCAAAGGAGGACGATGAAACAGAGGAATTTGATGCAATTGATAAAGATGATGGTAAACTTGATTGTAGAGTAGCCAATTTCGAGTTATATACAATCTGATCAAGCGTACTTGAAGCTTGCTGTTGGTCTCCATGAATGAAGTGATCACCAGGATTCTGCAAAAGTTGATAATATTCTCCGTAGTCTCTCGTCGTCTCAGCATGACACCAAAGAGACTTGTGCGGGGATAATTGTGGAACAACAGGCATTTGTGCCACCAGCGAAGGGATTTGTTGTGTATTATGAAACGATGACAGGAAAGGTCGCGGAGGCAAATCCTGGGAAGTCGTCGCTGACATTTCGTAGCCGGTGACAGTTAGCATTTGAGGTTCTTGTGGAAGTACTGTCACATTTTCTGGGAAGTTAAGTTTAGCTCTGCTTCCTCTGAACCTCAGCGCTGCGTCATCGTAAGCTCTTGCAGCGGCTTCTGCCGTTTCAAATGTGCCGAGCCAGACACGGGCCGCCTTGTGGGGATCACGTATTTCTGCTGCCCATTTTCCCCAAGGTCTCTGCCTGACGCCTCTGTATCTTCTCCTTGGCCCGTTGGTTTCGTCGTAGGTGGCGGTTTCTGTTGATTGTAAGCTGGCTCTGGTGGTGGTGGTGACGGTGGATGTGGTGGTTGTCGGGGTGAAGATGATACTTGAACTAACTCCTCCTCCTCGTACTGTGAACATGTATTAGATGATGTAGTATGAAAAATTAATAAAGGAAGGAAGCTGCGGGCTGCTATGAATATGCAAATTTTGCTTAACTGGTAAGTAACTGAAATGCTAACTTTTTGACGGAGGCGATATGTACACTGTTCCATTGATTGTTTCGAGAATATATACAAATTATAGTTTGAAGTGCAGCAGACAAGTTCAGACATTTTCGTAACTTAGAACCAAGATGACAATAGAATCTCTGACGCATGCAATTCCAGAACAGGTTTGTCCAGAAACTGAACATGAAGATAAGAAGTACCGTACGTAATCAAACGAAGTAATTAGTTAACATGGGTGAAACTAGAGGAGAAAATGCCAAAAAATCTGTAAACAATTGCAAGGTTCATTTAAAATGGATGGAGAAGTGAAGATATTGATAGACTAATTTACCAGCTGCACCAGATGGAAATGAATCACCTAAACTTCTGAATTCCCCGAACCCTTGATAAACCCTTGTGACAGACTCCAGTAAATGAGTTGTAACATCTTGTTCACGACCTCTCTTTTGGCCAATGCAAAAATGAGAGCCACCACCACTGTTATGGGAATAAGCAGAGAAAGTAGAGGAAGCTAAATAAGAATTGGATGAAGAACCATGTCCAAAACTTCTTGTGATTGTTGGACCTTCTAAATCACCACCGTCCGTGGCGAATTCAGCAGTTTCCTGTTGACCGGGAACCGCGTGTGAGAGTGGAGACTCTCCTGCACTAGTGCAGCCAGTGAACAAAGGCGACGACGACTCCTGCGGTTTTACCATCTCCACTTTGCTTAATTGCTGTAACCGGAACAACTGCGATGGTGATGATGGCGGCGGCTTCTCCACCACAGCTTCTTCTCGGCGGTGCTGTGTCTGTATGAGGACACCTAATTATGTTCTAGAATTCGCCAACTTCAAATTCAATAAGCACATGTACTGGTGAGGTACAATTCTTGTCTCTGCCAAGTCGGTTTAATTGCTTTATGCGTAAACAAAATTGGATTTTTTTTCTTGGCAGATTAAAATAGAAGTGCCCCTTTTCTCGTTGGCGGTGATGCTGATATATGCACAACTTCAAAGATGATCAGCCGTCATTCAAACAGTGAACCCTCTTCCTCTCCTTTATATGACTTTATTTGAAATATGAAAACACAACTTCCTATTTAGCACGAGTATTTGCCTGAATACTAAGGTACAGTACAGAGCTAAAGCTTTGGAAGTAAATTGCGGGTTTTGTTTTATCTGCGTATTTGCGTTGGAGAGAGACGTCTCCGGATAAGTCCATACTTGAATAAGTTTAAAGGGGTGGTTTTATGCTGAATATTACCCCTGCATGCGTCATATATATTGAAATATAAGCATATCAAAAATGTGTTAAAAGCCTGGAGATATTAATTTAAAGCAAACTTACTTTTGATGAGGCTTATTTTATTTGGATAATGTTCGTATACGGTCAGAGCACGTCTCTGGTTAGATCTCTAGCATATGCTCAGGGTGCAAGTAAGGTATCCAATTTTTCTATTAAACTGAATAAATAAATTTTAAAAACTTGTAATATAAATTTCAATGAAAAACAGTGAATTTTGTTTCAGATTAAATGGTTGGACAAGTGCCCAGTAAGTTGGGAACTTGCCTTACTTGTGAGAGGAAGAAGACTAAAGGCTAAAAGATGGAAAGATTTCCTAATTAGAATAGGAAGACCCTTTGTAGTTAAATTACTTTGCTTTAGCAGCCTTAACCGGGTTAAGCTTTCTAACTTTTTTTTAATTACAGGATATTTTAGGAAGGTTCTAATTATAAAAAGATATTTTTAAGTTATTCACATTTAAATCAATCTTTACTTGACTCATATAGATATTTTTGCAGTAGGCAAAAATCTATAAATTTTAAATAGCTGCATAAGAACATAATTCGAAACTTTTTGATTTATCTAAATTTGAGAAATTGATTTTCGGTGACTGTCGATGTAGATTTTTTAAGAGAAAGCCGAAAGGCAACTACATGAAAATTGATAATGACAACTGACAAAGACAGATTTGGTGAAGGTGTTGTCAAATTGGAATTTGGTCAAACCACCATCAACCGTTGACTAAACTAGACCTTAACAATAAACAACAAACAACCCACTATCGTCGGCCCCTCCAGAGCATCTTCCCCAGTCTCTCGTCGGCAATGGTACGGCCAGCCTCTGACCCAGTTTCACCTTATTCTTCCAAATTCCACGCATAACAAGCCCATCAAGCTTTTAAATTGGATCCTAAATATAGCTTGGGTCGCCACTCACCATTGTGAATTTTTGAAGCACATATTATTTATTTTTAAATATTTAAAATATATTATATAATAACTAATATTTCTTATAATTAAATATTATCTATAATTTTTATATAAGGTAACAAATCGAAAATTTTTGTTATAAAATACTACAATATCACAAAGTAGGCTTTAATCTTTTGTTTAATATTATGTTATAAAAAGTAATGATTTAAAAACCGGACTCGATAGTCCAGTTTAACTGGAATAAATACTAACCAGCCTCTTTTTCAATCCGGTTTGTATTTATTACCTTTCTGAGCAAAATTGGCTGTTAAGTAACAAACTAAATTTATTTAATCTCAATAATAAATTATATTTGTCAAAATTTAAGTTCTTTATTTATCTTCTTATATTTTAATTAAAAAATTTTAAATTATTATTGGTAAAAATTAATTATTATTTTTATCATGAATTTGTTTAATAAATTAAATTATCAATTATTATATATAAGTAAATTTGCTTAAAATAATTTAAGAATGTGTTAAAAAGGAATATTTAAACTATAAGGAGTATATTTAAAGGACATTAAAAAAGAAATTATAATAAAATTAGAGTCATTACTACTGACTTTTTATAAACATTTTTCAACTTTTATGAGTCTTTAAATAAATGATAATATAGAAATAATTTTTTTTTAAATTTATGTTGTATTTAAACTTAGTTTAAAGTATTAGATTTATTATTAGTTTATTAAATATTAATAAGCAATATTAGTGTATTTTATTTCAATAAAGTATTTTATTTTATTCTATATTTTACTTATTCTTATAATTTTTATTTATATTTATTATATACTGGTTTTATAGCAGTTTATACCGGAGCTTCTAAATCTTAAACCTTTTCTTTGACCGGTTTGATGTTCGATCCAGTTTTAAAACATTGATAAAAAGTGAAATTATGCAAAACTATGAACCAAATAATGGATTAAGAAAGAACTATCCATTGGACTAAAAATAACTAAGTGATGTTATTAAAATTTAGATGAAATTTTAATGTTTGAGTATTGAAAAAATTAAAATTTTCAAAATTGATTGAATCTAACTCTCAACTAAACAGAAATTTTTTAATTTTGTTACGGTTATATTAATTAATTTATGACTTAACTTCTTTCAGTTTTTTCTTTAGTGGCTTAAAATTGATAATGATGAACTCGTTATCATAACATAATTAGGAATCCAAATTTCAAATTGATAATGATGAAACCCATTTTCAAAACATAACTAGGAATCCCAATTTTTAATATCAATTTCACTGTTTAACTTCTCCTCCCCTCTGTTGAAAAAGTATATGGTTCTAGTGTATTATCTTGGAATTAAATTATGAACTTGATAAACATTTGCCTTTTGATATTCACATGCAAAGTCTGCATATGGACATAAAATGGTCCATACAATCGTCATTGATATATGTAGAATTATAAGGACTTACCTTAATGCGGAAATGTTGGATCGATTTGCTGTTTGCTAGTCTTCGGATTTTGGTAGACTACTAGAGTCACCGATGAATTCATGTCCCAAACTCTAAGCCTTTGATGATTGCTTCACGTGAGAGAGAATGGCAGAAGAAAAATTTGTATTTTCTCTGTTTCGTAATCTTCTAATTGAATGATGCGTTTTACACCCTTTAACCCCTGGATTAGGACAAATAACTGATACAGGAGTTATTAAAGTGGCCGTTATTTTTTGTAAACTGCCAACAATATAAAACCTGATGAGCACGTGAAACGGATCGTGAATGATATTAGTGTTGGTATTAAATTCATAAACCTTAACTGATCCAAAGCCAATCAACCAATTGTCTGGTTTTCAGAATTTGTGGTTCAAAACACTTCTTAGTATTCTGAGTTATTGCTTGTTCTTAAACAGCTGTAAAGATGAGGCTAGCTGCTAACAAGAAAGTAGAAGCTGAGAAGATTATCCTGATCAAGAGATCAAACAGCGAGCCTGAGTCCAAATATCTTGCCGGTGTACGCATTGCATGTGAACGACAAACGACTATAGATGGTCTAAGAGACATTTTCCTTGGCTTTTTTTTTTAATCAAAGTTTCAGGGTAAGTGACGAGGATATCTCGGAAGGAAAATATTTTGATAATCAAATTAGGATACAAGACAATTTTAAACTTTAATAAGTAAAAAAAAATGAATAACTCTATTTATCTATTATGATAAAAATAAAAATTGCTTAAAACAAATCAATAAGTTGGAACATATAAGTTTTATTCACTATTATTTTCTATATCTTATTAATAGATTTGTTGATCTTACATTAATTATAATTGTAAACATTTTATTATTATGATTAAAGATACTTACAAATTAAAAGAAGCAATATGGATTAAAAAAATTATTAAACTTGTGTAGTTGCCTTTCCATATTTCTCTCCCTAAGGTTCTTTCGCTCCAATTTCCTCAGTCCATTCTTACTACCTCTTATTTCTTATCCCCCTCCACTATACCTCCTCCAAAGTGCGACTGCCTCTACAAGGTTACAAAGACCCTATATGTGCATTATAGTCATTAACTTCCCCAAACTTATTTCCCACCTTGGTCTCTTTCCTATTTTGGTAACTACTTTTTAATTTTTTTCACTTGTCAACGACTATCTTCTCCCTTAAAAGAAAATGGCAGTTAGCAAAGCAAGCACATATCTGGAGAAGGTTAATGAATTGTCCTTCCCACCCTTACCTCCCTCCAAGAGAAAGGTTATTAGTTCCTCAAGCATTTCTTCTTTGGATATCCAAACTCAACCAAATCCAAAACCTCCCTAAGAAGCCTTAAATTAGAGAACTGTTATTCGTGAACCTACATATAATGCCTTGCAATACTGCCCTCGTCACCTTTTTGAGGGTAGAAGCATTGTTGCACTAGATATAAAGATTCTAAGAGAGGGTGCAAAAACCTAGAACACTATAGTGGTCATATTCTTTATAGATTGGAGGTCTTCTTTCTAAGTGATTTAAAGCGAGCACTAAGGACGTGAAAGGGAAAGGGCTTACAAGAAGTTTTGATATCGAATAATAATCATGTATTGTTCAAAATTTTAAGTGAAAATGAAGCAAGAAATATAGTTGAATCTGGAAGCTGACATATTTATAGCAAACCATTACTCCTTTAGGCTTGGATGCCCGAAATAAACTTGGAAAGAATCAATCTTGACAACATACTATTATGGGTAAACTTCTATAGCATCCCTTTAGAATACTAGTCAACCAAGGGGCTCAGTTCACTAGCTAGCTTCATTGGAAGACCCCTCTACATGGATGAAACCACTATCAAGAGAAAAAAATTTGGTTATCCTAGAATTTGTATTAGTGTGGAACTAAACAAACTACTCTTTAAGACAATAGCAATTCTGAGACTTTGAGAAGAAGGAAAGTTAGTTGAAGACTTAGTACACGTTCCTATAACTTGAAGCCTTCATTAAAATAACAAGGAAAACTTTGGAGACCTATAGGGAGAAAATTTATAAGGGGTGACTTCGAAGAGCTTAAGAACCTGGAGAGTAAAAATCAAGATGAACCAATCATGCACAAAGTAACTTCTTAAGTAAAGGAAAGGAACTAGCAACTTATTCAACCAATGATATAAGCAATGTCGAATTAGTGCAAGGAATAGATGTGAATAAAGATGTTAAAAACCAAGGCCTATAATCTCTACAGGAGAGAATCAAAGAAAGGATGATCAACTAGTGGAAAAAGGTAGCAGATAAAAAACGTTAAATGAATTTCGGAGCAATAAAAGGAAGAAATCGTGTAGAAAGAACAAATCAAAGGGTAATAAGTCCTGAATATAGGATGATGTCAATATTATTATAGAATTTCAGGGGTATAAATTTCCTAAACAAATTATCAATGCCAATTTTTCTTGGGTTATTAGAAACTAAGATCAAATAGCTATAGGAGAACATCTTAAAGCTACATACACTAGGGAACTTATAATCCTTTCCTTTAAACCATCAACACCATCATTATGGTTGCACTATAGTGCCTATGACTCTAGAAGAATCAAGATCAACTTGATTGATTCCAATGACTAAATGATGCATATGTCAATAGCTATATTGCAAAGTAACTACACTATCTCTATAACCATTATATATGGTTCCAATTTAAGTTTCCAAAGAAGAACCTTATAGAATAGTCTAGAAGTCATTTACTTAGCAATGCAAGGCTTATAACTCATATTAGAGATTTCAATAATGTCATTTATAGAAATAAAGTAGACGAGAATGTAGGACAAAACTTTTTCACCAATGATTTTACAAGTTTGTATTAAAAAAAATTGGAGTAACAGAAATGAAAATAGAAGATTCATAGAGTAACAAACAAAATTCTAAATAGATGTTAAGGGAAATGCTTGATAGAGCATTTGTTAATGAGTACTTGTTTGAGAATTTCTTTAGAAGCAAAGAAATTTCTTAGGCTGCAAGAATATCAAATTGCCTCCTAATCATCATATAGGAAATGCAAAACAAATGGAGGAGAAAAAGCCCCTTCAAATTTAACAATTTTTTGATGGAGGAAGAAGAATTTGAAGAAGCAATCAAAAACAGCCTTCACCAATGAGATACAAGAAAGCAAATTGTTTAAATGTGTAAAGAAACTTGAATTGATTAAGCAGGAAATGAAAAAGGTTAATGTTAAAAGAACAATGAACATAAAGGAATAAGTTGAAGATGCTAAAACAAGATTGATCATTATTAAAAAAAATTTGTACCAAGATACATCTGATCCTTTACTAAATGAAGCAAAAAAAGGGAATAATTGAATACATAAAGGCAATCTCAATCCACAACTTTTTAATGAGACAAGGAGCACTAATAAAATGGATTCAAGAAGGAGACAAAAATATAAAATTCTTTCACTTCAAAAGGAAATAAACCTAAATTGGAGAAGAATTAAAGGAAGAAGCACTCAGTTACTTCAGTGAATTTATTGGCATTTAAGCCATAAGTAGCTATTCAGTCTATTTGTTAGGATCCTTCATCGACAGTTAGATCATTCAGGGCCAAAAGGAAAGCCGTATTAGACTAATCTCCACTTGAGAAATTGAGAAAGTGGTCTTCGAATTAAACCCCCATAAAGCTCCAAGCTTGGATGGAACTTGGCAGTCAATAAGGTATTTAATAATTGATGTAGTTCAAGAGTTCTTTGAAAAAGAGAAATTGTTAAAGGAGCTTAATAAAACACACATATGCTTGATCCCTAAAACTCACAATCTTGACTCTATGATCAACTTTAAAAATAATATTTTATTGCAATTTTGATTACAAAATCATTTCAAAAGTACTAGCAACAAGACTAAAATAACATGCATCAATGCAACATAGAATGTAATAGAGTACATTGACTCATATGCATGGCATTAAAGCTCTCGGATGGTAGACTTCTAGATCGAGCTTTGTTGACATAAAAATTTGAATATATGCTCCATATGACTGTAAAACTAAGCATGATTTTCTGTTGAAGAGATCAAGTTGGGGAGGGCATCTCATTGCTTCCTATTATACTCCTTTGGTGTTTTCAACAAACCTAAAGGATTAATCTAGATGTTTTGTGATTAAGCTTCAATTTTGTTACTAAAATGAGAAGTGCTATGTCATTTTGACAAGGAAGAAGTAATCTTTTATAAACCCTTAACAATAAAGGTTTTAATGAAAATTTTTATTTCATTTTTTAAAAAAGAGTGAAATAAACTCTTGCACTTCTTGATTGGAGACTTACAAGGGCCATTCTTGGAGGGTTGAGGTCATTAGTGAAACATCATACTGACCCCGGAGCTATTTAGAAGATATATAAGGAAGAAATCATCTAAGAACTTTGTGTTAAAAGTAGAATTTAACAAAAGTTTTTGATAGTGTAAGCTGAGACTTCATCATGTATCTGCTCCAAGTCTTTGAATTTTTAGATGTTGGATAAAAAAATGCATAACTTCAACCTCATTTAACATTCTTATAACTGGCGAGCCAACAAAACTTTTTAAAAGGGGCAAGGGACTCAGATAAAGGGATCACCTATCTCCCTAATTGTCATATTGTGTATGGAAGCCCTCTCTAATCTGATTAGGTACGACACTTCCCTAAATCATGACTTTAGGTATCATATTAAGTTCAAAAGAGTTGGGTTATTTGATCCATCTCTTAAAAAAGATCTTGATTTTAGTTATCACAGTAAATGCAAAAGAGATGGATTAGGTGGTCCATCTTTTGAAAACAATATACAGTTGGTATACCTTGTCATACAATGTCGCAGAATATTTGCTCTTTTCGTGACGTTTGGAAAAACGTCACCAAAGCCCTCAACATTTCGTGACGTTTTTCGAAATCTATGTTTTTGTTGTAGTGTAGCTAGGGGCTTTGGTCATGTCTTCGTTAATTCTAATTCTAAGAATATTACATTGTATTATTAATTAAAAAAGACACTGTAACTAACGTGAATGTCTAAGAGAACATAAAACTATAGGAGCATTGTCTCATTCATATGATAACCTTAAACACACATGTAGATCATGTGTTCGTTGCCAATTTTTAGGAGTTAAAAGATTAACTCCTATCTACACTCTCATCTATAGTTCTAGTTGTTTTTTCCCGCCTATCCCCTTTCACGACAGATCCATTAGAGGAGAAAATATATTCTGCAACGATTTTATGAAAACATCGCAAATAATTATTTGTTATTGAGATTTGGCAATTATTTGTGCGACAATTTTTTACCGTCTTTAAAATTTTTTTGCAATAAAATTTTGTCTTTCAGCAACAAAAGTTTTCGTCCCCAAAAACCTATTACGTTGTAGTGTTCACTCTTCTTGACTACCACTAGTAATTGTCCATGGCCATCTCTTCTATTAGCTACAGAGCAGGCTACAATGTCATTTTGGTTATAACTTTGTACATGGTTGTTTGTAGCCTTATCCAAACTTTGATTCTTTTGCTAGCTAGGAGCTTTGGCTATGTTTTCGTTAGTTCTAATTCTAAGAATATTACATTCTATTATTTATTAAAAAAGACACTGTAACTAACTGAATGTCCAGGAGAACATGAAATATAGGAGCATTGTCTTATTCATATGCTAACCCTAAACATGCATATAGATTTTATGTTCGTTGCCAATTTTCAGGGTTAAAAGATTAATTATTGAACCATACATGTAGGCCTTAGGCACATAGTCAAAATTTACCATTGAGTCCAACGTATGCAGTTTTGTTTTTGGAGAACAAAAGGCGATTTTTAAAGTGTTAGTTCTGCACCATTAACCCAATATTGTTTCTGCAAAGGAGCTTAGTTGTTTCTTCATTCACCTAAGTTAAAATATTGGTGTATGTATAATGGCCCTTAACAAAATGTAGGAGTTAAATCCTAAAGAAATTCGTCATGCTTCTCAACAACAAAGGAGTTGATGTACCAAAATTAGTTTTGAATAATGTGAAACAATATAAGTGACCGCGCGTCGTAACGCTAGTCAAAATTAATTAACTAGACTACTACTGTAGCAGTGGTGAGTCTAGGTCGATCCCACAGAGAGTGCATGTATAGTTTTTGAAATAAAAATAACCGGTGTTTACGAAAAAGGAGGGGTTTTGATTTTTTTGAAATAAGAAAAATAAAATAAAACTAACTAATAAAAACAAAGTAAAGAAAACATGCAAAAATAATAAAAATGAGAAATTTGATAGGGACCCGGTTCTTCGGTTCAATCTCGGCCTAAACTCTAAGTAAGTAAATTTTATTAATTTGTTGTTCTTTAACCTCTCCTAGAAACTATTAATCGTGGGTTAAAAATTAACCCGAGTT
>JAOQMK010000003.1:20386784-20400081 GCA_027564415.1 Erythroxylum macrophyllum
TAATGTGAGTAAGGGTTAAGGTGAGGTTTATTTCGATAGTATAGTGCAAAAGCCAACAAAAGTAGTGAAATAAGAAAACATTCAATGAAATATTAAGCTCAAAAACTAACATTCAGTTAAAAATGGGTACCATTAGTAATGAACACAAAAACTATGTTCCACATCGTAAATTCAAGCCCTCACACTATAAACTACACGAAGCATAACCAATTAAAAGGAGTCGCTCATACAATTGATGAAAAATAATATATAGTAACATATGTGGTAATCCTTCAAAACAACCTCTACCTTATATGCATCATACTCAAATCACCCATTCCATGCAACTTTAGGAAGAAAAACTAATCATAAATAACTTTGCAAAACAATTGCATTTCTTCCTTGATACTTTTATTTAAACATATATTTTTCTTTCTTTCTTTCTCTTTTTCTTGTTTCTCTTTTTATATAAAAAGAAGATACATCAAAATTTGGACATAATTGATAAGAGATAAAATGACATTCCAACAATTATAACCAACCCATATATATGCACACCCCCACACTTATGCTTTTGCGCATCCACATTCATCAACAATCAACAAATGTTCTACTGGCTTTAAGGCTTGGGTAGGATATTTGGTTACGTTAAAGGCATGTAATTGGTGAACATAAAATAAACGGTAATTAAAACTCTAGGGGGCTTAACAAATGGAAATTTCTTATCAATAAGTGGGTTATTTGGCTAGTGTAGCTTATGAAACAAAGAATGCCTATATCATTTCCATGATAATGCATATGATAAAAATGTGATTTTGAATAAAAAATTAAAAAAAGTTAGGTTGTACATATCATGAAGGTCAGACATAATCAAAAGACAATGAAACTGATATAGTTGTATCAGTCTATAAAAGCTCAGAATCTCACTGGCTTGTGCCTACCACTAGTCACTACTCTTCTAAAGATAATGTATATTAACCAATCACAAGAGTAAAAGTACATTCTTAAGTTGCCACAAATTTTTGTAGTCAATTCACTCTCTAATTATAACTATGTGGTCTTAAGAGCAATAGAAAAATAAAATTTGTTTATTATTTCATTGATTTTTAAAAAACCTAAGAAACACACATAAGCAACAAACAAATTTAAAAATGTGCATGAAAACTAAGATCCCTAACCCCATACTTAAAACTTACATTGTCCCCAGTGTAACATCAATGTAAGAAATTGAGCATTTAACAAAAAGCAACAAATGCGAAAATGTAAATAAAAAGATCACACTTCCCTTTGGTTACTTTCCAAGCAACAACTTTGTTTCATGTCATTGGCTCAACTCCATATTACACTCATCAAGTGATGCCATTTCCATCTTCAAGCACAAACACTTCAATATTCTTCATTTAGGAGCCTTCATAATACGACTTCAGGTGATAACCATTCACTTTGAATGTATTTTTTATTTTCCAGCTTCGTATCTCGACTGCACTAAAAGGAAAGAAATGAGTGACAGTAAATGGACCAACCCAACAAGAACACAATTTACATAGGAATAATTTAAGTTTGGAGTGATAAGGAAGCACTTTCTAACCCATAACTAAGCTTTTCCTCAAGATCATCTTGTCATTAAAAGCCTTCATCTTTTCCTTATATATCATCGCATTTTGACAGGTGTCATTATGCATCTCCTCCAACTCTTGCAATTGCAACTACCTATGCACTCCTACATCATAAAAATTCATATTGCATTATTTTATAGCCTAATATACCTGTTACAACTCTATTGGAATATGACACGACTTCCCAAACATCAGTCAATATGGAGACACATTGATTGGTGTCTTATAAGTCAACCTATAAGCCCATAATGCATCTTTCAACCCCACATCCAATCCTTTCTATTAGGCTGAATTGTTTTCTCTAAGATTGACTTAATTTCTTGATTTAACACTTTAGCTTGGCCACTGGTCTGGAGATGGTAAGAGGTGGAAACCTTGTGCATGATTTGATATTTTTTTAACATCACCTTATTGGAAAAATGGGTTCCCATGTTGCTTTTAATTGCCTTCGGCATCCCGAAGTAACTTTGGCGTCATTAGTTTTGGTGCCTTTATCTTACACCAATTTGGAAACATATTCAGATGAAAGCAATATATAATTAAAACAAAAGAAGGAGGAAAAGGTCCCATAAATTCAATAACCCAAACGTAAAAAATTTCACAAAAAATATGGGAGTTTGTGGCATTTGGTTCTTACGAGACAAGTTACCTAACTATTGGCACTTGTCACATTACTTGTAAAAAACATATCCACCCTTAAATAATGATGGCTAGTAGAAGCCACTCTCCAAAACTTTATGGGTAGTTCTCTTGACCCCAAAGCGTCCTCCATACTCATACGAATGGTAGAAGGCTTAGATTTAAGGGGTCTCACTTTCAGGCAGATACTTTATTATGACTTGATTTGCATAATGCATCCGTAGATTTGTCTCATCCTAAATGTAGTACTTGGCTTTATTCTTCAATTTATCCTTCTGAGCGGTTGAAAAACTAGCAGGCAATTTGTTAGTAACTAAAAAATTCATGATATCTACATACCATAGAGGTGTTAAATTGGTGGAATAGTTGTTCATCTAGAAATGTCTCTCTTAGAGGGATGTCATCTTCCCTTTTGATCAGGTGACTAAGGTGATCGATAACCAGGTTTTCTGCCCCCTTCTTATCTCTCATCTCTAAGTCAAACCGTTGAAGGAGGATAATCCATCTAATCAACTTTGGTTTTGCTTCTTTCTTTTTGAATAAATACCTTAAAGTTATATGATTAAAATAAACAATAACCTTTGCACCAACCAATAAGAACGAAATTTCTCTGGAGGAAAATACATAGAAAAAAGTTCTTTTTCTGTTGTAGAGTAATTCAATTGAGCTAGACTAAGAATTTTTAAAGTAATTCAATTTGCCCACTTTTTGTCCTCGAACTTCCCCCATTACATAGGCGCTTCCACTATATACGAACTCAAAAGGAAGAAAATTTAGAGGTTAAATCACCAGTGGAGATGTTAAAAGCTCCTTAAGCTTATTAAAGGCCTCCTTACAATTATCATCAAACTCAAAGGAGACATCTTGTTGTAACAACTTGCATAAATGGTGAGGCTATCTTTGAGAATTCCTTCATAATCTATGGTAAAAACCAGCATGGCTAAAAAAAGAACGCACTTCTTGCATATTAGAAGGGTAAGGTAAGGAGGAAATGAGATCAATTTTAGATTTATCTACCTTTATACCCCTAGTAGATATAACATGTCATAAACTATACCTTGATCTACCATAAAATGACATCTTTTCCAATTAAGCACAAGGTTAGTTTCAATGCATCGTTCTAAGATAAAAGAAAGATTCTTTAAGCATTCATCAAAGGAAGAACCATAAATACTAAAATCATCCATGAATACCTCAATTATTTTCTCAACGTACTAAGAGAAAATTCTCACCATACATCTTTGGAAAGTGGTAGGTGCATTGCACAATTCGAATGGCATCTTTTGGTAAGCAAATGTACTAAATGGGCATGTAAAGGTGGTCATTTCTTGATCCTTCGATGTAATTGGTATCTAAAGATAACATGAAAATCTATAAAACAATAATACTCATATTTATCCAATCTTTCAAGCATTTGATCAATAAATGGAAGGAGAAAATGATCTTTATGATTCGCCACATTCAATTTTCTATAGTCAATACAAACTCACCACCTATTTAAACATGGATGGGAACCAACTTAGCTTCCTGATTAGTCACTACCATGATTCCAAACTTCTTTGGAACTACGTGAATCAAACTTACCCACTTACTGTTAGAAATAGGGTAAATGACCTCAACATCAAGAAGTTTTAAGACTTCCTTCTTCATTACTTCCATCATTAGAGGATTCAATCTACATTGTGATTGCCTTGTGTACTTGGCATCCTCATCCAACAATATTTGATGCATGCATACAGAAGGGCTTATTCTTTAAATATTAACGATCGTCCATCCAATGGCCTTCTTATGCTTTTTCAACATTCAAAAGTTTATCTTCTTGTCTAGAAGTCAACTCTATTGAAATGATGATTGGAAGGGTCTACTTATCTCCTAAATATGCATACTTTAGGTGGGTGGGAAATGGTTTTTAGTCTACATCAAGTACCTACACAACAGAAGGTAACAACCTATGATAAGATTTAAGTAACTGTATGGTAGCCAAATCATGCCTTTTGGGAGAGTTCTCCAATGATTCTAAGGCAGCTGCCATTTCAATAAGCATTTCTTCCACTTTAACATCATTAATGGCTTTTGATTCCATATGCTCAGTCAATACTACTTCTATTTTATCCTTGAAACTTAATTTAAACATTTTCTAATTTACAGGATCAATTTTATCAACAGAGAAAAGAAAATAATCATTAAAAGGATGTTTCATTATATCAAAAATGTTAAAATGAATTACTTCCCCATAAAATTCCATCGTGAGGGTGCCCTCAAGAACATCTATCTTAGTCTAAGTCATGTTAAGAAATGGTCTTCCTAGCAAGATAGGATTGTACAAGGTTTCATCATTCATGTCAACTACATAAAATTCCGTAAGAAATACCAATTTATTCTCGTGCACTAACACATCCCCAACTACACCATCATGGTAAGCATTAGTATAATCAACTAATTGTATGATAACACTTATCTCTTTTAAAGGGCCTATATTTAAGGAAACATAAATTAAACAAGGCATAACATTGATCAAAGCTCTCAAATCTAACATAAATCTATTGATCTCGATGTTACAAATTTTACAGGGAATAGTAAACATACCTAATATTGGCATTTCAGAGGTATCTTCTTTTCAAAGACCGCAGAAATGTTCTCACCCGTTATCACCTTCTTGTCACCTCTCAACTTTCTTTTATTAGTAAACAGTTCCTTAAGGAATGTTAGGTACTTAGGTACTTGCTTTCGATGTTTATCTTTGTGCTAGATGAGAGATTTTCTTCATTTTCCAACTCCTTCTCTATCTCTTCGTGAGTGGCAATCCTCGGTGGGTTCCTCTTGGAAACTTCAATCTACTTTCCACTCCTCAAGGTTATAGTACTAACATTCTTTAGGTTCACCTCAGGTTGAGATGGCAGCTTTCCTCCACTTTGTGATTCTAGATAGTTGATAGTCATCTACATCTAACCCATTTGTCTTTCTAAGTTTTAGATGCTTGATTTTACATCCTGTTGAAATTGAAAAGTGATGGTAGCAAGAGACTAAACCAAGTCTTCTAGAGATGTACCTGAGTTTAAGGAAAAGGCTTGTGGTCTTGGTTGGAATTGTTGTGCTTTTTGTGGCCTACTTGGGAAGTAGTTATGTTACCTATTTCCCTTATAAATCAAGTTAGGATGGTTGGATTATATGTCTAGGAATATAATGGTTAAGAAAATTCCCTCCCATAGTATTGATGTATTCCATACTCCCCTCTTATAAGATTGGGCACCCATCAATTAGATGGCTTATATTTGTACATATGCCGCATATCTTTATTTGTGCCTGTCTAACTGTAATTTTTCTAACAACAGATGTTAGCTCATCTAAATGATGTTCAATAGATGAAGTACTTACACAATGAACCTGACTACGAGTGTCAAATTATTGAGTATTATCAGTCAGTCGCTTAATTAAAATACGAGCCTCCATAGGAGTCTTCTCATATAATGCCCCACTACTTGTAAAATCTACCAAACTCCTCTCCATTGTTAACAATCTCTTATAAAAGTATTAGATAAGGAGTTGTTCAGATATGTTGTGATAGGGACAACTGGCATATAACTTCTTAAAGCGCTCCTAATACTTGTAAAGGGATTCTCTACTATTTTGCTTTATGTCACCTATTTCTTTTCGTACAGTTGTTGTCTTCAATGCTCGAAAATAGTTTTCGAAAAACAAGCTCTTCATCTCAATCCAAATGTTCACACTCCCAGTAAGCAAATCTAATAGCTAGTCTTTGGCTGTATTTTTAAGTGAGAAAGTTCTCAACATGATCTACTCATCAATCACTGATAGAGGTTTCATGCTCAGACAGACCACATCAAGTTCTTTGAGATGCTTGTATGCATCATCACCTGCAAGTCTATGAAAGTTAGGCAACAAGTGAATTCTAGACTAAAGTTCAAAGTTGACATGCCCATAAAAATCAGGAAAAGTAAGGTATAATGGCCTTTGAGATAAGTTTGGTGCAGCCAACTCCCTTAAGCTCTCGAATTAGCCATCGTTTCTTCAATTTCAAGATCTTGTTGCACTTCTAAAGATGTTCTAACTTCCTTTCGTAATCTCTACAATGTCCTTTCGATCTCTAGATCAAATTGTACAAGTTCTCTATAAGGAAATCTTGTTACTATCACACATCAAAACTAACAAATGTGTAAAGATTAAGAACTAACTAAAAGAAACAATTATAAACAAATATATATACAAAACACCAATTAAAATCAAATGCAAAAACTTGAGCACCACACTCCTTGGAAACAATGCCAAAATTCTTAATACATATCGAATGCACCAGAAAATAAACCTAACTTTGGAAACTAAGATTTATAGCTACAGTGAGTCGTGATCTTATTCGTAGGGAATGTACGTGTAACTTCTGCAATGAAAATAATTGATGTTTAAGATAAAGGGAGTATTGGTTGGATGTAATTGAGGAAATAAAGTAAAATTTAGATTAACAAAAGCAAATTAAAGAAAACAGTCAAAAATAAAGAATGTAATGAATGCATTTAAGATCTAGTTCTCAACTCAATCTCAGCCTACATATAATTAAACATACGTCATTGTCATATTTTTTTACACCATTCTTAGAAACTATTAATCGTAAGTTAACAATAAGCTCTGTTAACACAGATTTTCTCTTAGATCGTGTTTAATCAAAATAAGCTCTTTAATTAAACCTAGCTATCGAACAACCTAAAACAAGCTTTCTAAATTTAGTTGAACAGTTGCATTATGAATAAGGAAAACTGATCAATCTTGACAATAACCACATAAGCTTAGATCATTTAACTTATGTTATGTTATCTCTAATGATTCAACACCATTAGTTATCATAAATGAGTCCAAATCATAAATATTATTCATTGTATTTGAGATTCTAGCAATGGGTTTACATAAAAATAATCTAATAGAGCATTCAGATCATTATTACACAAATACCCAATTCAATATGCAAAGAATAACGTAAACAAGCTTGAAAGAGAAAAGATTCAATAATATATGATGATGACATGCTAAAATGTGATGTTCGACATCGATTTCACCCTTAAATCAGAATAGGGAAGTTTATCCCTCCATAGGTCTCCAAAGAATGCGTGTTCTACCCCTCCTTTCTGTCCCAAAATGATTCATCCCCTATTCAATTGCTAAAAATGTCAATTTGTAGAAAAACTAGGCTTTTGGGCATATGGATGGTTAAGTGCATAGTTGTGCATCCAACCATGCAACCCAAAAAAATATGAAATTGTGAAGATACCATGTATCCGACCGTGTAAATCCAAAGAATATCTTCTGAATGTGTACATAATAGTGTATCTCCTAGGTCTTGTTGAATTGTTGTTCTTTTTTTAATTTCTTGTCCAATCCTCTTCTCAATCCATTTCCTTCTTAATTCTACAAGGGCAATTGAGTTTGAACATCAAAATGATGGCTTAAGGGATGTGTTATTAACCCATTTTAGTTCTTGTTGTTCAAACTTGTACCTAATGCCAAATATGACTAAAATGAATATCGTAAGTATTTCACAACAATAGTCACTAAGTGTTATGGAGTAAATGCATAAACAATTAAGCACACATTAGAAATGTGGTGGACAAGGTAGAGTTTTTGAACAAAAACTAGTCATAGGAGTTATTAAAGCATTTAAAATGGAAAATGTCTATAGGATGAAAGCAAGGATCAAGAATAATACAACATTAGTAGAAAAAGGGGAAAAGTTCAAGGCTTAACTAGGAGTAAAAGTGGGCAAACAATGAAAGGGGATTTATTATAATGAATTTACTCCTCGTGGTTTGTTTTACTTCTATTAGGTCTTGATGAAATTAATAACAAGTTTAGATATACATTTAAAGCTTAGAATTTTTCTAAAAATTCTTTATGGTGACTTATATAAGCAAATTTTCATAGAGCAACCTAAAGGTTTAGTATACTTAGAAAGAAGCATCTAATACGTAAATTAGAGAAGTCTTTTTTTGGATTAAATTTAGTCTTTACATAATATAAAAGTTTTAAATCCTATATAACCCTAATTTGCTTCAAGGGATGTGCGTATAAATAATATGTATACATTAAGATCCTTGATAATGGATATTTTAGTTTTGTGTTATTATATGTAGATACTATGATGATTGATTCAAAGAGCATTCATGGTATGAATGAAATAAATACCTTATTAGGAAAGGAATATGAGATGAAGAATTTGGGTGATACTAAAAAAATAGTAGAAATAGAGATTTAAAAGGATATAGGCTATAGAAATTTAGGGTTCTAGTTACATTAAAAAGGTTTTAGAAAATTTTGAAATTATCCAGGCTAAGTCAATAAGTCCTCCAATTACTTATTACTTAAGGTTACCCTAGAATAAGACCCATAAAAAGATGCAAAGTTCGATGATATGTCTATGGTACTATATGTCAGGGCTCTTAGATGTTTATTGAATATAATAGTTTATACGAGGCTGTATTTAGCTCATATTATAAATGAAGTTAAGAAGCACATATCAAAACTTAGAGGAAAACATTGGAAAGCAACTAAGTAGATAATCAAATATTGAAGAATTGCGTAAAAATATGATATTGTGTTTAGTAATTGGCAAGATGTTCATTTAGTTATAAATATGTAGATTCATATTTTGAATGAGATTTTGATAATAGGAGGCTAATTATAAGGTATGCCCTCTCTCTTATAAGAAGGACTATTTGTAAGAAATAAATATCATAGCTTATAATTATATTATCTATAATTGAAGTATAGTATATACTAGGGACTAGTGCTACTAAGCAAGCATTGTAGCTTATAATGCTAGTGAAAGAGGCTAGGATTAATTAAGATAAAATTCAAATACATTGTTATTGTCAAAGTTTCATTTATTTGGAAACAATCAAATTTATCATATATGGACTAAGCATGTAGGTGTTAGATTTTACAAGATAAAAGAGTTGATTGTATAAGGACAAATCTTGTAAAAAAATTTTAACACTTCATACAATATAATTGATATGTGACAGATGACATAGTGCGTCATAACATTATACAAAATAACTAGACCTAAAACTATAACTAGTGGTACAACTAGGTCAATCCCATAGAAAGCATTTGGTTAGCTTTTATTTTGAAAATAAACGGTGTTTAGGTTATGAAGGTTTTTTATTTTCAAACAAGAACATTAAATGAAGCTAAACTAACAAAAGCAAATTAAATCAAACAACATGAAAATGCGAAAAGTGATGAATACGCTAAGGACCTGGTCATCGAATCAATATTGACCTACACACAATTAAACATACTTCATAGAATTGTTATTCTCATACCTCTCCTAGAAAATATTAATCGTAGGTTAACGATAAGCTCTATTAACCTTGTTTTTCCTTAGATCGTGTTTAATTAAGAGAAGCTCATTAATTAAACCTAACTATCGAACAATCTAGGATAAACTCTCTAGATTTAATTAGATAGTTACTTTGCGAGTTAGGAAAATAGATTAATTAAGGCAACAACCACATACGCTTGAGTCATTTAACCTACGTTACATTATCCCTAATGATTCACCACCAATCGGAAACACAACAATTACGAATTGTATCCCTAATGATTTGATATCATTAGTGGCCACAAATAAATCTCAGCATAACAATTACAGATTATATTAAAGATTTTAGTGATGGGTTTGTAATAAAACAATACAATAAATGCATTAAGATCATCTTTAAACAATACCCACATAATAAACAAAAGATATCATAATCAATTCCTAGGAGAGAAATAATACAACACACATGAAGAGATGTCCTAAATGTGTCTTCAACCTCAATATCCCCTATGAATCGGTGCAAGGATGATTAGCCCTCTATGGTCTCCATAAGTCTTTGAAAACGCAAGCTTTTGTTGCCCCTCTTATTTCCCGAACTATTCATCTAACTATTCATACCATTTTGTTGTCAAAACGATGTTTTATACTGAAAAGTAGGGTTTAGGGACAACTGGCCAAAGTCACGAGCGTGACTATGTTGCTCAAGATTATGATTGCCCTAGTTGAGTCTCAAAATCATGAGAAAAAGAGTCATGGGCTTGATAATAGTGGTCAAGCCCATAATAATTTGATGCATAGCTGCGACCCATTTTTTTATAACATGAACTTTTCATTTTTATGCATTTTCTTGTCTCCTTTTCTTTTAAACATTGTTCTTTTTGCTCCATGGAGACAAATGATTGTGATTCTTAGGAAGGCAGCTCAAATATTATGCTTTTGGCTCACTTTAGTTCTTTAACTGCCAAATTATACCTAAAACTAAATATGAACTAAAGTGAATGTCTTAAGCATTTAATAGCATTAATCACTAAGTGTTATGGAATAAATGTATAACACTTAATGAAGCACATATCAACATATCTAGTTACCATGAAGAAGTTCAACCATTTTTTAAATTTAATTAATATCTTAAGGTATTAGAAATGGTATAACCTAACATATGAAGAGTATATTCTTCAAGGTAGAGGTTATCATGCACAGATCATATATGAAAGTTTGCAATTTTGGAGTTTTGAGATGGAAACGATTGCTTCATAAATATTGTTGTGTGAAAAAGGGCATGGACATGGCATGTTCCTTTTTGGAAATCAAAAGTGAAGGTATAGGCTTATTGGTATGGAAAAGGTATTTTCAAAAAAAAGACATGGTCTAAAATAAGTGCATGTTATAAACCATGTCTTAAATATAGAGAAGGTAGTAAAATTCCTGACTCGTGATATGGTCATGTACCGAATTGTATTTTACTTTATAGATAATAGGAGGATCTATGGACGAAGAATATTGGTACGCTAGAGACCATATCATCTTCTAAAGAAAGAAAGTGAGATTCTTAACATAGAACATAGCAGTATACCAAACTATAGCTATAATAATTAGCTTTAGATAAAAATGTATTTTTAGTAAATTTTAAACTCTATAATGATTGTGGGACTCACTAAAGTTATAGATAAATTTGGTTGGACCTGAAAGGGGCTATTTGAATAAAATATTACCAATAAATATTTATGTGTGTATATATATATACAGACACACATATTATTAATCTGGCTTGTTATAACCATTATCATACTTAATAATGAATAATTTTTGTAGATTTTCAAAGATGTAGGTATAACTAAATTTGTAGAACTTCAATAAAAATTTCTTGTATTTTTACTTTTTCTTTCAATATTCTTTAATTTTTGGAATATATTTTCTCAATAATTTTGAATGACATAAACAATATAACATAAGAAATTATGCCATATACTTAAACAAGTGGTTGAATATTTAAAGGCAAATCTCTTTCCTTAATATTCACCTAAGGTAAGGATAAATTAATATCTATTGTACTGAGTAACTTAAAAATGAAATGGCCAAATTGGATTCCATTTCAATGTTATAATTTTTTAAAAGTTTTTTATTTTGAATAACTAAAAGATGTTAACTAAATTTTATCATAATAGCGCAAGCAAATTCATTACTAATGTAAGAAAAAAAGACAATATCTCTATAATTTTAACCTTATTTTTATTAATTGGTAATTTATAAGAGATTTTAATATGCATATATATAATTTTACTGCAACTTATTCTGATTTTTTCCACTTACTAATTAATTAATGATCTTATAAATGGGTTCTAAAATAGCAAAAATCTTCCATATCCCTATTTACTTTTTCCCTTCCTTGTGTTTTCTTTTTTAGTTCTAATAATCTAGATCATATCGTATAGTTAATTGCAACAAAATATCATATAGCATGTAGATTAAACCAATTTCCTAATTTATGGGTTAATACAATTTGGTTGTTTTATAAATAATTCTAAACTCTAATTCAAGGTCTCATAACGTGTTGTAGCATACAAAAATATATTGTTAAATATAGTCATCATTTTAATATAGACCAACATCATAATGGTGACATTAATATATGGTAGTTTCTATTACATTTACCTAAAGTAATTACATGTAAGATAAAATTAGCTATAAATTCATTGAATTGTAAGATACACAAATAAGAAGTTAAGGTTTCTTCTCATATAGGATCTCTTTCTATAAGTTCAATGCAATGAATGGTAGAGTTGAAGAAGAAAGTTGAATATTAGTTATGTATGAGATCAAGCCTTACTTAGCCACTCCTTAATAGTTGCATACATAGAGGCATAGACCAATTACACTGTCATGAAGATTATGGTTAGTACATACACATTTCTGAAGATAATTATATAAAGAATATTCCCTTTATTTTTGTGTTGTAAAATATTAAATATCATATTCATATCGCAAAATTGGGTGAACTGTAAGATACCAATACTTTCATGTATAATTTCATGTTGATCATTAATTCATTTACAATCATAATTTTAGGTATCCATTTACATATTGTTAATGCATGTCTTTATAAAGTAAATAGGAATATGTCAAATTTGATGGATGGTTTCCTTGATAATTGTCATGGACTTGGACTTCTTACTAAGGAACTGTGTGACACTTTATTGTTATTCGTAGAACTACACTAAGTTAGCCTTACTAAAAAATTCTAGGTATAAGACTAACACAATTAGAAAGTAACTCAAGAGACTAAACGAAAGCTTAGAGAATGCTTCTAAAGAAAACTTTTTTCTTGAATGTTGGATGTCTGTTATAGGATGTACAATGGTTGCAAATGAAGCCTCTAAGGCTATTTATAGTCTTCCATCCCCTAAATAAATGGCTATGACCTTTTACTTTAATAGCCTACATTGATTCTCTAGAATATTCTATACTATTCTATATCCATCATATGCATCACGTACATATTTACAACATTATACGTTCCTCTATAATGTTCTATAAGCTTCCATAAGATTTTATCATATTCTAGAAGCTTCCAAGGTCTTCCATAAAACTCCACAAGATTCTAAAAGTTTCTAGATTCTTATTGCCTCTTTTAAAATTTTAAGAAGAATTCTAGAAGACTCTTAGGGTCAAACCCCTTTATGTGGGCTTTGAAACATGTAGAATATGACATTCTCCTCCACTCAATTTGGCATCG
>JAOQMK010000003.1:20617068-20629048 GCA_027564415.1 Erythroxylum macrophyllum
CAAAAAGGATCTTTCAAAAGCTAACTATCCTTATCCAATTACTATCCTAATCTAATCTTCTATTATTTCTCCTCTCTGTCTAAATTTTGCAGCCTTCTCTAGGTTATCAGCCGTGACCCAACTTCTTGCCTCTCCTTTGATAAGTTTTACCCACAAAAGCATCCTTATCAGACACCTATTAGAAGTTACACGTTCACTAATGTTGTCATTTAATTAACCGAATGTCATCTTGCATTCTAAACTTTCAAACTCCATATCAGTCTCTCATCACCACCTATCCCTACGCTTGGTTCATGACAAATTTACCTCTAAAAATTTTTGGTTGTACATCCTTTGTCCATATTCATCACCAAAACCGTAGCAAACTTGATCCTAGAGCCATTAAGTGTATTTTCCTAAGATATTCATCAAATCAAAGTGGGTATAAATGTTATTCTCCAGTCACAAAAAGATTCTACAACACTATGGATGTTACATTCTTTGAAGAGCAACCTCTACAGAGGAATATCAGATTTGGTCTATGTATGCCTAGTCTAAAGAGGAATATCAAATCCTACCTGCCTATTGCTCTAAGGAAAGAAAATCGAGCATGTACTTTATATCTGATTGGAAACTTTGTGTCTCATGACAACTTGTCTCCTAACTAAAGGGCATTTACTATTTCTTTGAGTGAAATACAGATTCCTAAAAATATTCAGGAAGCTATAGAACAAACTGGATGGAAGGAAGCAGTTATGGAGGAGGTAAATGCTCTAAAAAAGGAACCAAACTTGGGACTATACAGAACTACCTGCTGGAAAGAAAGTAGATAGTTGCAAGTGGATATTTGCAGTTAAATATAACACAGATGGAAGCAAAAATCAATTTAAGGCTAGACTAGTTACCAAGGGTTTTACACAATCCTATGGTCTTGATTATGAGCAGACCTTTGCTCCTGTTGCAAAACTCAACTCTATCTGTATTCTTTTATCCCTTGTAGCAAATCTAGAATGGCCATTGCATCAATTAGACATATAGAACACATTCTTAAATGCTGACCTAGAAGAAGAATACATGGAAGTTCCTCCCGGTCTTGACACACATGAAGGCTTTGAAAAAGTATACAGGCTAAGCAAAACTTTGCATGGGCTCAAACTCAAGTATGGTTTGGAAAATAACTCAGAGTTGTAAAAAGATGCGGATTCACTTGTGTCAAACAGATCACACTATGTTTATCAAATTCTCTCCTGAAGGAAAGAAAGCAATCATGATAGTTTATGTAGATGATAACATTCTAACAAGTGATCAAATAGAAGAAATCAAGTTTCTGAAAGAAGTTCTAGCTGGTGAATTTGAGATCAAAGATTTGGGACAACTTAAGTATTTTCTGGGGACGGAAATAGCTCATTCACAACAGGGAATATACTCCAGATCTACTGAAAGAGATAGGTAAGTTAGATTGCAAACCAGCTCTCACTCTTATGGACCCTACAGTGAAGCACTTGATGGAAGAAGAAGGAGATTTGATAGGTAAAGGGAGATATCAAAGACTAGTGGGAAGACCAATCTACCTCTCACATATCAGACCTGATATAAGTTTTGCTGTAGGAATGGTGAGCAGGTACATGAATCAGCCAATGGAGAAAACATTTGGAGGCTATTTTTCACATCCTAAGATACTTGAAACAAAGTCCAAGGAAAGATCTTTTCTTTGGGAAATCTACAGATTGAGGAGCAAATATTTAAACCGATGCAGAATGGGCAGGTTCATTAGCAGATCGTAGATCTACTACAGGGTACTGCACCTATGTCAGGTAATATGATTACATGGAGAAGTGAAAAACAGGCTATAGTTGCAAGGAGTAGCACTGAGCCAGAATTCAGAGCAATGTGTCATGGGATTTGTGAAGGAATTTGGCTTAGGACGATGCTAAACGAACTAAAAATAATTGATCCAGTTTCTTTTCTGTTTAAACCTCCTTAGTTAAAGGCAGGTTGTTGCAATTCAGTTTAGGAAAATCTCCTTGTAATCAAGGAGATAATCTTGATTGATCTACGTATATCTTTTAAGAACCGTGAGGGATGCCTTAAGGTTTAGTCATTTGAATAAGTTTTAGAAAAAAAAAAACTCTCAATAAACTTCTTCAATTAGCATCTACTACTATTTCATTAGCTACTCAATCTAAGCATAAGCTCCTATATATATCCAAAAATTTCCACCCATCGCCCAAAGAAAGACACCATTGAAATTCCTGTTTCCATTTCAAAAAGCCAACCTTGTACAAATAATAGAAAATAGGATAATATATCAAGTATCATGGTATCTCATGTACCTGTGACACCCCCATCAAAAGGAAGCAGCCCAATAGACTTTGGCAATGCTTCTTGTAATCCCATAATCATTGGCTCAAGCGTAGTTAACTGGGAAATGCAAAAAGAATAAAATGAGAAATACAAATCAAAAGTTCTACATATGAAAACTTGGTGCAAACTTTTATACACCTGTATTTTGAACCAGTTGATACAAGAATGATGATGAAGATTATAAAGTTAAAGTGAGCCAAATATTTGAAAGCAAATCATAGGCAGCATAAAACCAACATTGCAAAAATGCTAAAGGTCAGAAAAACTGCTCAAACACCTTACAATATAGAAAAGAGATATACTTGTTCACTTACAGAGAGACTGAAGTTCATCATCAAAAAATAACAAACGTAAGTATATATGAAGCAAATGTTGCATTTGTAATTTCTTCCTTCCAATGATTCAATGCAATATAGAAGGAAAGGGGAAGTTGAGACTGTTGAATTTAATAGAGAAGGAAAGACGAAGCTAAGACAACAGGCTCATCCGATTCTTTAAAATCCAGGTTGCTACCAAAATTGATTACGAAAATAAAGGTCCTCTAGAATCTAACAAAATTTAACGTTCTTATGTTTATCAGTCACACAAACAAGCCTGTGAAGAAGATCATTTGTGCTATGGTCGAATTGCTGAAGCACCTCTGGACAAAGTGGCCCACATTTGATTGTTATTAATCACATGCTTTTTAGAGCAATAATGAAAATTTGAAAGGTTTACAAAGTTGAAGATATCAAAGATGACGTATAGTTAAAAGTTCTCTAACAACCAAATTTAAATGTTCTTCTGTTTACAATCACACAAATAAGTCCGATGAGAAGCACATATATGCTATGGCATATTGCTGAAACACTTCTGGACCAACTGACCAACATTTGATAATCACTAATCACAAGTCTTCTAGAGCAATGATAAATATTTGAAAGGTTGACAAAATTTGAGATATTAAAGATGACAAGTAGTTAAATCATAACAAGGATAGTTTAGAGAAGCTTTAATATCTAATAAAACAATCCATTAAAAAAAACTTCCACTTCACAAACTTAAATAAATACTCAATATTAGTGATGAACTAGAAAGTCTCAAGTGAAGTATCACAAAATTGGCATTAATAATGGATCTGATGAAAATTCACAAACTAAAAATAACCATTTGCTATGAAAAATCACAAGCAATCAACACAAACTAAAAATGAACGCAAAGGCCATACCTTATTTGATACATGATCTAATAGAGCTCGAATAAGCCAAGGCAATGACCTTGATCCAAGAAGTCTGACAATAGAAAACATGTGGGGCATTCCAAAGAATCCACCATGAAGACGAGCAAAACTTTGATGTGCAGAATTCAACTCCTACCAGTGACCATCCATTAAGACATGTATAATCAGAGAGCATAGTGGGAAAACAGAGCCAAACCATCAATATCACAATAATAAATTAGTCAATTGCGTTGACTGTCACTGCAGAAGTTACTTACCTGAGTACCACAATAGAAGCTAGGCTTGGCATAAGGAACTGATGGCTTTTGAACAGGTGCACGAGGTACTCTCAATGATCGGACAAAACGTTGAGTAGTATTGCAAAGAATGAAGTTTGGCAGGAAATCACTTTGCATCTCAGACCAAATCTAACAGGCACAAATATGTTAATTTGATTTAAAATTGGAGGTAGAAACTAAAAATCTTAATTCTGATCCCTCAATGGTCACGTTCCTATGCTCATTTGAGAAACAAAAGGGTTAAAATTCACTGTGTTGCTTTTGGATTAACAAATACATGATAGAGAATAGAACTATTGGATTTGTGACAGCAAGGAAAAGGCATACTAAATGAATATGGCTTCCCCTATGGATAGCACACATGATACTGAATTACTATGCCGTCTATTCAGTTATCGGTCAAGCACAGTGGCAAGTCATTAATGAGAACGAAAGTTATGAAACCTGAGAAGCAAGTCGACTAGAAAAAGACACAAGAGAGATGTTTTCTTGCATCTCATTCAGCATGAGATTGAACGAGTCTATGGACAGATCTCTGGAAAGCAACTTGTGAGCAAGCTTCAAGATATCCAACAGTTTTTCTAGTTCCTGCAAGCAAAGGGAACTATTTATTTGAAAAGTTTAGAAAAAGAATAAGAAGAACCATTGTTAAATCGTTTACGTTTAAAACAATTAAAAATGGTAAATGCATATACTAATAGGGGTTGAAGCTTTACACTTGAGGAAATAAAATAAAAAGATTATTTAACAATCAATTTCACATGCAGCCTAGCTTCCAAATAAAAAGAAAGATATAAGAAAAGTTTAAGCATGTGAGGCAACAACAAATATAAGAATCAAGAGAATAGGTTTATAGTAAGAAGTCCAATCTAAAAGTTTAATCTGGTTGGTGAAAAGAAATTTATAAAAACAGACATCAAACTTCATAAATGATTAGTATGAGACTTTTCAAGTCATAAAAAAGAAATAGTGGACCAATTCATTTACCACCACTGCGCAAAGATCTTGAGACTCAAAACGATCAAAAAGAAACTCAAGATTGTCTCTGAAAGCTTTATTCATCCGTTCAGCTATCAAGCTTCTTAGATCAATAGTCCTCCCCAGTAACTGTAGACCATAAGAAAACCAAGGCAGTGAGAGCAGACAAACAATCTGATCCACTGATCTTTTTCCTTTTTTTTTTAACAATTTGCAAGACACATGAGCAACACACAAAGAATGGCAATCTATAGTACCAAAAACAATGAAAGATTTATGGATAAAGTTCTATGTTCAGAAGTAGTGCATATAAACTCATCCCCTACCAAGTTATGTAGTGTCAACTGAAAGATGAATTTGTTCCACCCAATACCAAATGCTCTAAAAATTTGGAAAAAGGTAAACTAGACCCAAGTAAAACACACACAATGCACAATGAAGCCTTACTTGAGGAGGTGGTAGTAAGAAAAAAGAACTTTGTAAGTTTTCAAATTTTCATTTAAATCATAGCCAATACTTGGCAAATGCAGACAAAAGTATACAAACAATTGCAACTGTATGAACCCTAGAACAATGGACAATCTTTTTACCTTCACTCTAGTCATCTTAAGCAGTGCACTGAATCTCATAGGCTGGACGGTATATTTCTCCCCATTGTCCAAGGCGAAGAGGAACGATGGATCTAGCAGTTTGCTGTAGAATTGTAAACATTATTTTTGCATCAAATGCAGATCTTAGATAATAAAATTAGCACAACACAGTGGCCAAAAGACATACCTTGCAGCCCAGCTCTTGTAATATGTGAAAATTATCTCACAGAGTTTTGAAACAAATAAATCGAAACAACAGTCCACCTACATTAACGATAGTCAAATTTTCCACAGTTAGGCAAACGAATGAACAAGTTGCTACAAAAGTAAAGACTATCCCTTATTTCCAAGAATATAGCTATTATACATAAAATTTAAGTAGATAGCACGTCATCTTTACTTACCCTTTGATTACATGAATGACAAGATTCTGTGATTTAGACATTTCAGTCAAGTAACTTTTTTAGAAAATAAATGACAACTATTAAAAATGTTTTTGATTTTTAGGCATCACTTAATTAATCTCGAGAAAAATGCTAGCCAAGGTAAAAATGGATTTGCATACACAAAGCTATTGACTGAGCATTGACATTTGACAAGTTCATTAAGATTATCCATGAATCGAGCAAAAGTATGCAGCAGAAATGTGCATTTTGTCAATCTTCAAATAAATAAACAAGCTACAGAGAAATTTTACAAATTACACAATGTTGTGTGGAAGAGAAAAAGAAAGAAACTGAGGCTGAGGTTGAGGTTGAGAGGTCAATGGACTAAGGAGACAAATTCAAAGGCTAAGAATTGAATGACGGTGTGCAATGCAGCATCCATTTACCAATGAAAGATTGAAAATTATAAAAGAAAAGGTGTGGATGACCATACAAATTCAAGGAACTAACTACTCAATAAAAAGACACCTCGAGAAGGATATTGTAAAAATAACATGAACCATAAAGAGTAGAACGGAAGGGAAACACAAGATTTAAATGGTTGACCACAAGTGCTACAAAGACCACACGGGTAACAGTAGCATTAACTAAGTTTCACCGTCTATTCATAATAATTAAACAATACAATCTAAAATAATACACAGGCTTATAGTATTCTACAATAAGATGCCCAAACTATTCTGGGACAGGATATTTTAGGAAATATTCCTATATACGTACAAAAAATTTCTATACAGGATATGCAACATAATATCAAAACGAAAAATAATACTAAAACTGTTAGATACTCTAGCGTGAATGACTAGAGATCCAAATACTATTGATAGTAAATCAGTGATACACACGATTATTACAAGTAACCGATGATCACTCACTAACCAAAGCAATGGCTGCTCCTCAGAGAGAATATTTTCTTTCACTGTCACACTATTCTCTCCCTTTTCTGAATACCCTCTCTCCTCTGTCCCTCTTCCTCTTAGCTGCCCCTCATACAATTCTGTTATTCCTTGTGCCACCTCAGCCCCCTTTTCTAACTAACTCTGACATCACCCTCTTTTTTCCTACGTGAATACACCCTCCATATCCTAGGTTTAGCATTAATGCCCTCAGCCCTAACAAAAACATAATACATCTGTAATATCTTCAACAAATATATTTGGGACTAAGTTGGAGACTACTACATGTTTGAAGCTCTGCATAAAATTTATGCCTTCCTGCAGGAAATTTCAAAATTTACATTCCTTTTCAAGGCTGAAAATAACATACCTCAGCCTCAATCTCATCATAGAGGAAACGCTGCCTCAGAACAACCAAAGCTTGCTGAGCTGAATCATTATAGATATCAAATGGCATCAGAACACTTTCAAGAAGTCCTGCATTTTGTGACTCAAGCACATGATCCACCAGCATCCATGGAAGAGAGCATTCAATTGGAAACTACACATAGGTCAATAGAAATTTCCCCACAAGTGAGGAAAGCATTCAGTGACCAGCAGAATCAAAAGAGTAAAAATGATCAAAGTTCCAAGTTTATTAATTATCACAAACCACGACAAATAGTAGATATGTGAATCTTATACCCAACAATCAGTAGAAGTACAGAAAGAAAAAACATAAGACAATTAAGTATTATTTCATGTCTTTTACCTGAATAACACGTGAAGACTCCAAGTAAAACTCCCTAAACCATAAGAAACCTAGATCCGTCAAAGTAGCAATAGTCACTGCAAACATGATTACTCCAATGTTAAACTTCATCACAGTGATGATTATGTAAGATTTGGCACAAGGCAAAAAAAGAGGTAGCGAGAGACAGAGAGAGATATTACATAATTCTAGTACCAAATAAAACCTAATAACAGGGAGGTGACAGGATGATATAGACTCAGGAAAATAGAAGTATCTTGACCATGAATACAGTACTACTGGCCAAGATGGACAGTCAATAGATTTAGGATTAGTTGTTAAAGAACAAGGCACCAATAAGATAACCAGATACCAAAGACTCGGATCCTGTAGAAAACAGGAATAATGAAACTTAGATATTCGGTAAGTGTATTGAGCAGCCAAACAATGCAGAAAACCACATGATTGTTACCGAAATGGCACTTGTACTCGAAAAAGATAGGTAGATTAACAACCAACAAAGTAATCACTGCAGTTAGCGTACATTCATAGAGAAGCCAATCAGCACACTAGGAGCAATTATTTGAAAGAAATGGTCATTTCCATTGATCTAGTAAACACTCTTATTGTAATTAGATGGCATCCTTTGTATACAAACCGTATGTTGTGTCAATATTTAGGTTACTAGTCATGTCCATAAGCTGACAAATGCCAAAGTCATGTTAAGGTTACACCAGATCTCTGTAATTGAGTTAGTAAGGAATACAAGTCTCTTGTGGATATGTTATTTTACGAAAAATTTTGCATGAATGTGAAGATAGCTGAAACAGATCATTTTCTATCTAATTTGCTCTTGCATCATAGTTGATGATGAAATTGCAAAACAGATGTTAGTTCATTGTATGTACAAAACAGTTTAGTAAATAAACTTACCCGAGTAGTCCAATATATGCAGGAAGAAACTAAGCTTGTAGAAAAAGTTCTCCAACTGCTTCAAATCATTTACTGGGATCTCAGAACCACTATTACCAAAAAGCCCTCCAGGTTTCCTAAGATTACCACCAGATACTACTTCATATATCAGGAACTGCAAGCAATGAACCTGAATACAAAGGGTAAAAATATTTCAGAATCACATTCCCACATGTAGGTATGCAAGTATTGATTGAATCATAGTCTTGAAAGCTCATCTGTTAAAATCATAAACTACATATTTGACAAACAGTCAACAAATTGAAGATATTGTATATGAGTGCATGTGGGATTCTGAGTGCAATATAAATTTGTGTTACAAGTTAAATTCAAATTTCTGCATCTAAGAATTTGACGAAATGCAAGAATGGTTGCATTGATGAATTCTTGCATTAAGACACCCATTGATCATAGTTGTTCTCATAAGCAAACCTATGATTTTAATTTGATACTGGGGGCCATAATGGTTTGAAATTTGCTCAAACAGGTCTAACCATTACTCAAACTAAAAACCAAACATTGTTAATGCACATACCCCATAAGAGTATTGAGTATATCAAACGGCACTATCAAAGAACATACCACCCCATTGTATCTTTTATTAATAATTGCACTAGAATGACGTGGATTTTTGTTAAAAAAATAAAACATATGTGAATAACATTGTCCCTAGTTTTCATTGTATGATGCAAAATCAGTTTGGTATCAGAATTAAGAGATTTCTATCTAATAATGCAAGATATTATTTAACCACACCTTGTCATCGTATTTTCGTAAGGCATTATTCATGAATCATCTTGTATTCATACGCCACAACGAGATGGTGTGACTGAAAGGAAAAATGGTCATCTTACTATTGCCAAAGCACTTCTTTTTCATCACCATCTACAAACAGAAAGATATCAACTAATTGCTAAAACTCACAGAAATTAGGAACTGCAGGCTGCTTGAATTTTGAAGTCAGGACTGTAATGCTAGTATATGTTATGAAAAAGGGCTTAGAGTTTATAAAAGAAATAAGGGAGGGAAAATCACTCAACCACAAGCTTTAATTTGGTAGAATGGAGAATGGGAGTTCATGGGATAATAAGGACAAAAGGCTTAAATTTAATTTATTCTAGGTTTTATTTATTAGATAAGGAGTAATAATAAGATAGATATAGTGGTCTAGTTTGTTTAGGACTTAAGCTTATTTCATATTAGAGAATCCTACTCAATAGAGTAGGGTCCAATTTTATTTTGGATATCTTAGTAGGGAATACCTTTACTAGGATAATGGTTTTAAGGCAGGACATGTCAGGAACTCTAAAGGAAATTCTAGAAACAAAACAATGGATGAAAATCTGGTGTTCCACAGGATTGGAAATGGAAAAAACACGTCTTTTTAGTATGATAAATGGAACTGTAAAGGTCCCCCTATATAAGGTAGAGGAGGTACAGCCCTTGAAATTGGTGGTGAACCCAGAAACTAAAGTAAGTATGATAATTAGTAATAATCAGTGGATATGGCCCTTCCATAATAATAGAAATGTCAGACTCAGAATGGAAGAGTTGCCAAGATGCTAGGAAAGAGAGCAAGATGAAATTCAGTGGCTAACAGATAACTCAAGTTCAACACAAAAGCCTGCAAAACACTTTTACAAACAACACAGAGCATAAAGCAGGAGTGGGCAGCCTTAGGATGGGATAGTGACATCAATCCAGCTCATCCATTCATCTTATGGATAGGGAGCAATGGAGGGTTGCTTACAAGAGATAAGATCAAGTTCTCCATTAACACTTTGAACTTTGAGTTATGTAATACTAAACTGGAGAATCTGGAACAACTGATGATTAGATGCAAGTTTACCAGACAAGTCTGGGGCCGGATACAGCTTATTCTCAACATGGACAAACCAATGGATTCTTGGAGTGAAACTATTACTTGGCAGGGGAAACTTAGATTACATAACGCAGCTGATCTCAAAGCAATCAAGTTAAGTTAGGCAGCCTTAGTGTACTACACATGGAAAGAGCGTAATTGCAGAGTTTTCAAACAAGAAAAGAAGCAGTGAGCTGGTTTTTCAGGACATTTTCCTCCACTGCAGATTGGCCATGTTAGCAAGCTGAATAGCTAGAAATTTGACAAGCAGCATGAAGAGCAGATGGGGATTGGAGTAATACTGGTTTATGTGGTCACAAGTGTCCCTTTGATTTCAAGATATAGACAGTAACTAGGAACCATAACGCTCCATAATCTAGATCTTTTGGATAATTCTAGCTTTTTGTACTCTAGACTGTATATATATTTATATAATGAAATCTGTTAATTTTCGAGAAAAACATAAAGAACTTCTGTATATATGTGTACTCAGCCCTTCAATAAAGCAAGCCTGAATATCCAGCAACCAACAACCTAAAATTCCAGCCATACCAAACTTAAAATTCCAGTCATATCAAACCTAAAATTCCAGCAACCTAAACGGATATTCCAAGCCTGAAATTCCAGCAGCCAAAATCTTATAAATGTTGTGACTTCTAACTGCTAACTTGGTATCTCTTCTATTCATCCCACATCAATTTGGTCTTAGAACTTTGTTTTACAATGGCTACACATAGCAAAAGGGAATATAGAAGACTACTCAGTGAGCAAAAGCGAGATGAAATAGTTCTGAAAATTATCAGCAATTTGGACTTCAACAACCTTCAATCAAAATGTGCTCTAAGAGCTAGTCCAAAAAATAACATTGAACAGCAACATACACTTGATGTTGCAGGTGAAGAAAATGAAATCCAAGACGAAGAGGCTGAAATTAATCAATAGCAAGTGGGATTAAGGAATCAACGCCTAACGAGAGGTCCAAGAAAAAGAAACCAACAAGTAACCAAAATTTTACAATTTTTGTGACTTCTAGCTACTAATTTGGATCTCTTTTATTCATCCTACATCAATATATTGCTTTAATTTAAAGTTTGGGTAGAATTTTTGTGAAGTAAAAAAGCAATGGGTACTTCTAGGAATCACTCTTAAGATAAGAAACTAGGAATCACTTGTAAGTCTCATAATCACTCTTAGAAGAAAGAGTAACACCTTCTAATTGAAAACTCAAAGTTTGTAGAGAAAATTCAAGCTTCCTTCATTGAAAGGTCGATTATATATATTGAAAAGTTCTAGATACACAATCCTAGTGAAATAGGAAAACCCATTAAACTTCCAAAACAAGAATAGAGTCATATTAATTAAGAATACTTATTATAACACTAATAAGGATAATAAATTGAACAAAGAGGACAAAGTAATTCTTTCCTAATCTTTCTGACCTTTAGTAAATAGTATACAATCTTAAGCCTCTCCTATTAGCACTTCTTTTAATGCGTTAATGGTGTGATTCCAAAACTAGATCACTTGGTGGTAGGTGCTAAATAGGTATAAGCAGAATGATTTTTCCAATCAATTTTACAGTGTTCGTGCAAAGAACGATAATTCTACAATTGTTTGTGTCACATATGTGTGTGCGAGAGAGAGATGAAGAGTGTGGATAAGGGTTA
>JAOQMK010000003.1:20779194-20790260 GCA_027564415.1 Erythroxylum macrophyllum
TGCTGATGTTTTCACTAAATCATTGGCAGCTCCTCAATTTCTTCAGTTTTCCTCCAAGTTGGGATTGATTCCTCATCTATCTCCAACTTGAGGGGGGTGTGTGGAAGTTACCATTTATTATTTGTTAATTCCTTTGTTAATTATTCAGTCAGATACTGTACAGTTACAGTACAATTAGTAATGTTAGCTATTAGTATAGACGGTAGTAGTTAGTAGTTCTTGTAGTTAGTATTCTGTATTCGTGATTGTACTTTATATATAAGACTTACTGATACAATACCAAAGCTGAATAAGAGAGTATTATTCAGGCATTTTGTTTTGTACAATGTGTTCGTTCTTCTCTAAGCGTACTAAGATTTGATGGGCTCAATCACTTCGAAAGTGAGCAAGAGGCAAGGGGCCATTTGTATTGAGCTTTTCTCTATTGTCTTTCTATTCATGCTACCTCTTTAAAGTCGAGGGCAAGCACCCTGAATCATTATTCCGATCAAACTTAATTCAAGTTTTGAGAAAGATCAACCACATCACATATCACATGTAACAAAATATTAATAAATTACTATAACTTGCATGTACACTACCGCTTAGTGGATTTAGAACAAAATATAGCTTTCATGCCTTGTCACATCCATTTTTTTTCACGAAACTTCCAATTTAATTAAACAATTGAAACGATTTTCTTGCCATTATTAAGCAGAGACTAGCTGATGGTCAACAACACATCAGCCAACACATGAAAATATATAATAAGACGATGCACAATCACATTTGTAAAATTTTATGACGAACTTGAGCAGAAGAATCCAAAATTAACAAGAGCTAGAATGCAGTTCTGAAGAACAAGGTTGTTCATAAACTTGCTATATATAGATGGTTCTAAGTCCTCGAGTCCAGCTCCATGATGGTGCTGAGATTCATGGGGTTCATGTACTTGGTACTGCCTGTTATGATATTTTGAACGATGATCCTGTTAGCCCTTTCAGATGGGTGGAATGGGTCCCAGAAAGCGTAGATGTCTCTGTTAGGGCACAGATTGGAGGCTATTGTGCAAAGTCCAATCCCATTATAAGGTCCTTGTCCACAGCAGGCGACCTTAGATGTAACAAATCCTGCATTCCGAAAAATGCATACGTATGTTAGAACGAATTCGTGTATTCTATATCTATCTATTGTATACACCCTCTTTCTTCGAAACCCTATCACAATAATCAAAATGGTAATACAAACTAGAATAGACTAGACAAGAAATTTAGATGATGATATAGTGCAATATACGAGAAAATTTTGTGCAAATGTAAAGGGAAACTTGACTGCTATAAATAGGGACCGCTTCTGATTCTGCATTCATTTAAGAACAAGAGCAAGTGGAGCAGCCAGCCTTTCGATTTATGGATAGAAAGGACAGAACCAGTCATACCATGACATTGACGTTAGAGGGTCCCCACAGATGTTTACTCTATTTAATGTCATCTGCTCTCTTGTCTTCTTTACCTACAGGATAGGTAGTTGCATGCAATCTAATGCACGTTTCCTGATTAATGTTATGCAGTTATACTTAAGTATATGCATCCATAGTCATTCAATATGCGTGGTCAAAATTTAAGGTTATGCTACAATAAATAGCTTTACTGATATGAGGTCGTCCTCACGATTGGAAGATATATGGATATGAATATGTCACTAACTATAGAGGGAATATATATATTAGGTTAACACTGCGTATGTTATTGAAAAGATCAGG
Organism: Erythroxylum macrophyllum; assembly: GCA_027564415.1. NCBI lineage: Eukaryota > Viridiplantae > Streptophyta > Magnoliopsida > Malpighiales > Erythroxylaceae > Erythroxylum > Erythroxylum macrophyllum. The sequence continues at coordinate 20,780,936 of JAOQMK010000003.1, forward strand.
GAATTTGGATTACCATATGCTCTGGGATTACTAACAAAATCCATGTTCATTTCGTATGCATTTGCTGCAATGAAGACGTCTGACCCAATTTCCCTGTTGAGTCCATTTATCATTTGCACAAGTTGAGGGTTAAACAAGGCAGCTGCCCTTTGTAGTTCAACTGCACATTCACCATTCCTGCTCCTCATGGCCAATTCTGCGGGAACGCAACCCAATGGTCCAGTCCCAGTCACCAGAACTCGACGTGCACCCAAGTTGTAGACTCTCTGCATTTTCAAAAGATAATTTCTTTATATTCTTTTTGGAAAGCAAAGACTATTCTCATTTAGATCATGAGAATTCACTTTTATTCCTTTAAGCAAAGGTATCCCAATATATAGAGATCAAAATTAGAAGACTGACTTCAGTAAAAATTTGTATGTCGTTCAAATGAAAATTTCGAACTTTTTTTTTTTTTGAAAAATATGAAAATTAGTATGTTGCTCAAATGAATATTTCAAAATTGCCAAAAGCACATAAAGTCCACCGCACAATTTTATATTGATACTAGAGTTACTGTAATTACATGTAATGGTAAATGTAAACGTAACATTAATGACCATAAATGCAATTGTGAATCAAAATTATAAAACTTTAAACTTTAGTGCCAGGCTGCGTAAATAAAGTTCTTTGACCTCACCATGATTTTCAACAAATTACTAACTAGCGCCCATATGTTGTACTATAAAAAGCATTCGTCATTAATGGAGGCATTTTGGCTCAGAAAAAAAAAAGAAACAATTAGGTTAAAAAAGTCTGAAGCTTATAAAGAAGAGAGAGAGTGAAAGATTCATTCTGTGCACATGAATTCAACCAACGCTTTTAATAAGAATCATTTCTCAATAACAGTCACATGTCGATCGGACTCACCACCCCGACACAGGATATGCCATAAACGAAGCTTACCTTCTTCGACAAATTCATGCAGAACTCCTCATAAAGTTGTTGAAGAAATGTGACCCCAGACCCATTAATTTTACTGGGAATTGAAGTTTCGTACAAAGTTTAGGTGAAACCTACTTTAATGCTCCATCTAATTAAAGGGTAGAAAATTTTCCTTATCAAAGGAATCAATTCACTTGTCTTTCTTCGTTTCTAAAGCAAAGTCATGCATATACCACATGATTTTGCAATTGAGTTACAATATCAAAAAATATATAAAATGGAAGTGCGATAGCAAATGACATTTAAAGCAGCGGTGAGTAAAAAAAGAGTGCAAACGAAGCTGGACACTTACAATGTTCAAAGCAAAAAATAAGCAATTTAAGTGAAAAGTGAGGTAGTAATGTTACTATTAAGATTTTGCGATACTCCGAAATGAGATAGACAACATAATCCGGGAGGGAAAACTGGCGAGATCTTGCTGAGAAGGGCACCAAATAGTAGTTATTCACAAAGTCATTTCCACCTAGGGTCATTAGGACTAGTGCTTGGTTAACTAATCTTTGAGCTTGCTGTGGTCCAATTAATGCACTGACCCTTTGCTGGTATTGTTGGAAGTACTCCAATTGTTTGAAGATTCTGATTATATTTAGCTGCAAAAATAGAATTATGAAGAAATAAATCAAACCACAAACCACTCGCACAACCTTTAATTTAACACTTTTGGCGTCTACATTTGAGGAAAGTTAATGCTTAAGGTTAATTTGTACATAATTAGTGCTAATTAAGTTGTTAAATGAACTTACAAATTGAATTCCAGTATCATTGAGGATTCCAATTCCAGCTGAAGCAAAATTGGCACCAATAAGGAGCCTCTCTCCTGCGAGAGCAGGACTCAAGTAAGGCAAGGTAGGTTCTGATCCAATAGCCTCACCTGAGGAAACACATATATTAGTCAAAGATGTACGAAAGAAACCCATAAATGGTAAAAGAATTTAACTTAACAAAATGTCTCTACAGAAACAAAGATCATACTTAGAAGGTCAGGGATGTTAAGGCCATTGGAGAAGCGGCCAGTGGCTCGATGGGTTGGATAGTCGATCCCATACGGCGGTGCATCAGCTCTAGCCGTGGTTGCAAGGTAATTGTTATTGCCATTATCAACTAGCGAGTCACCGAAAACAAAGAAGGCCCTTGCTGCCTCAGCCTCATAGGCAACACTCGCAAGTAGTGCCACTACAAGGCCTAAAATGACGCAAGAATCGTGAAGCGGTGGAATGGTTATAGACATTTTTGGTTTCAAGAAACCCCAGGAACGATAGCAGTTTACTCTGGGAGTGCAATAGCTAAGTAGCAGTGTAGCAGTATTAACTGGGATGTGAAGTAAATGAGTTCGGGAAGTTGGCTATATATAAAGCTCATTGTCTTTAGTCCTTTGACGGACCATTAAAGGCTTGTTGATCTGCCACCAAGGAGACAGATAACGGCCGGCATGACGAAAGATTTGTACAGTTTGTTTCGAAAAATTAATGGAGAGTTATTAAACCAAGTTTGGAATTGTCCACCAGGGATAGTAGCTAGGGAATAGAGAAGACACTTGGTTCTTTGTTCATGTTCAAGCACAATGAAAATGGGTTTTCGATTTGATAAGTTGGGATAATATAAGACAAGAATCCTCAACTGCTATTGTCATGTTTTCGAGGATCCTCGACTTCTTATTGGGAATCTCTTAAACCCTAACGGACAGGTTTTGAAAATAAAGCTTCCATCTTTATTAAATGTTTTTAGATGGAAGATTATCCATATCTCGTCTTAGAAAGATCACTGAATAAAAACTGCTAGGAATGTAAATGTAATCATAGTTTTAATGTTTTCATAAACACATATATCGAGAAGAAAATCAGTGCGCGGATCACCTGATAGCAGTTGCAGTCCGGAACTATCTAGGAATCCTTATACTTCGAGAGTCCCCTTTAACCGTCCAGGATTTCATCAGACGGGACAAACAGAGAATTGATCGTATCGCCTGCTTTGCGAGACTCAGATTAATTGTGTTTTGGTTCCATTGTATTAAAAAAAATTTGATTCGCAAATTTCTCATAATTTGTTTTATCACGTGTCCGTTTATTCCTTTTATTTAATGAAACCGCTTTTCAAGTTCTTCTATCCCAAGTCCCAACCCAACCATAATTGAACACTGCTACAGAGAAGACTTCTTCCTTTTCTTTTTCTTCTTCTTCTTCTTCTTCTTCTTTTTTTTTCGGTTGAGAAAAACTTCATTCTTTTGTGTACCTCTATGAAAATTTCCTTCCGTTTTAAGGTATGAAATTTTGCAGACCACAATTTCAAATCATATGTTAACATATAGGATCAGTTTGGTAATTAATAAAAAGAAACGGTAGTTTTTTATACGAAAATTACTTTTAACGCAAATGACAACCTTTAGTAGTTTCCAACACAACCTTCGATTTTATATAATTAAGGTTTAAGTGACTTATTTTTTTTCATTTGAGATCCTAAAGATATTTTCAAATTAATGCTGCCATACTTTACTTTATTGAAGAATATTGTAAATTCTTCACTACACTTTTTTTTTGGGAAATTCATTATTATACATTAATAATGAAAGAGTAATAAACTGAATTCAATAAAAATATTAAAAAGAACATGATTGAAGAATAAATATTAAGTTGAATACTAAATGGAATCAAAATGAAGAACATGATTGTCTCTTTTAATAGATTTATGCATAAAAAGAAAAAAATAGATTAATAAATCTCGACGTTTGCAATAGTTAAAAATTATTCAAGATTGATTTGGAAAAAATATTTAAAAGTTTTAAGCAGGGACGGATCCAAAAGTTTTATTGAGTGAGGGCAAAATATTTAAAGTACTCTTATATTACAGAAATTAATCGATTTTTATTGACAAATACATTGGCTTACGTATGTTTTTCTTTGGTTCTTCAAAATGGCTTTTTCCTAATAACGTATGGTCGGTCTTTATGGTAGAATTTTTTTTCTAGCTTAATTTGTTAATAATATGGTACACAAATTTATTTACACTTTAGATGGTGAATCATCTATTTCTCCATCCGAAGACCTTTTTAACAATGTCTTCCATTTTTCATTAAATAATACTCCCTCTTATTTAAAATAATTGTCGTTTTAGAGGAATGCACACTTATTAAGAAAATTAATTAAATGTCTGATATACCCATATTAATTACATGTTAAAGTGTCTTGAAAATATAATCTGTGTGATTAAGATGTAAGAGAAATTAATGGTAATTTTGGAAGTAAAATCATAAATATGCATAAAAAGTCACAAACGATACTTATTTTAAATAATTAAAATCTCTCTAAAACAATACCTATTTTAAATAGGAGGGAGTAATCAAAAGTGATACAACGCGCGTTTGTTAGCATGCAATAAATGTAGTACTGCAGGGATCATTGAATTCTTGGTTACGTTTAACTTTCATTTGTAAACCAATTCGCCTTTAAAAATTCTCCTCTTTCTGCGGAGTATTTAAAACTTAGTTAGATTTAATAAATGTATCTAATGGTGACTAACTGTACCATCAAAACTCATCTAACTTCCAAATTAGTGTTATCTAAACACTAATAGCTAGGTAGAGTTCGATGTGCCAAATGGTCACTGTCGTCCCAATATATGAAGTATACAACTGTCACCAAGAACGCAACAATCATGAAGTAAGCAGATCTCAAGTAGTCGTTTTCTCTTGTCTCTTATTGTTTTTAAGTTTTTGAATTTGGTGGTATAATATAATCAGGGTTTTTAGAAAAAATGGCGAATAGGGAACATATCAAAAACTGGCGACTGCGGATCCATGTGACAAACATTTATAGGGTGGGGTTAGCTTTTATCTGCCCTCCAACACTAACCCGTCAGAATGGGATGTGAGAGAGACATTTTTAAGGGTTTGATAAAATCTCGTGCAAAAAATTGTCATTTCAGTTTATGTTAAATGCTATGGAGCCCCCAAAAGCCATACCTTGCTGTTTTGAGAACCGATTGGAGTAATTTCATATCTACTTCGCTACTAACAAACCTCACGAAGAATTGAAGAAACAAAACCTTATACTTTTTCCCACTGTTTAATTAGCTATATGTAGCAACACAGCAAAATGGAGCCGTGTCCGCGTGTATGTAGCAACACAGCAAAATGGAGCCGTGTCCGCGTGTCGGACACCCACTGATACACGGTGGACACAGCTCGGACACGTCTAGAGACTGCTCGGACATTGCTTAATGGAATATATGCTTCATAAAATATATGCTCCATGTTTTTTTGATAGGGGCTTATAAAATATTAAATATGTATGAACTATCAAGATGTTGGAAGTCTTGAAATACATCAATCAATATATATCATATTATGAATTTTAAATTTTTTTTCTTAATTTTAAATTTTATAATATATATATATATATATATATATGCTATGTCCGTGTCCACCAAATTTTAGAAGTTAGTGTGTCCCCGTGTCCGTGTCCATGTCGTGTCCCGTGTCCGTGTCCGTGTCTGTGCTTCTTAGGCTATAATTGAGAGTGAACTTGAATCTTACGAGCAAATTAGTGTCACAGGCTTAAATTAACTTCCTACTCACCATATCAAAAACCTGGATGTTAAAGCATTTCAGTTTTGCTAATTACCTTATTACAATTCGTAATTATAATAACTAAAAGGCATTCCTTTTAATTTGTTACCCAAAAAATAAAATGATATAGGATAAGAGAGAAGCATATATAATGATCGGTAAGAGAATTTATAGCGCCAACTACTTCGGCAACGAACAGCTCCAAAGAGCATAACACCAAAGGAGAAGCAGTCCGACTGTCTTTGGATCGGCCATGTTCCCTAATGTCAAAACTCGCAAGAAGGCATTTCTTACATGCCAACATTTTCAGTCTATTGAATTCTGTATTAGTGGAGGGCACTTCAATTCTGCATAGTACAATTGGAAGTAGTCTTAGCTAGGTTTTCTTCTGGCTTACTTTCCAGTTCGATGGTACTTGAAGTCTTATTTTGCTGATATTTTAAGCTGTGAAACCCTAAGATCCCCACTTCCTATTCAGTGAATAAATGAATTTTCCAGTCCCTTTTCTGCAGTTATATATTACAGGTAACTTAAAAACTTGCAAAATGAATGATTTCTTATCATATATAGCACTAAAATCTTGTATGGTTGGTTCAATATTTTGAACTCAAGTTGTAATTTTAATTATCTTGTATTTGTTATTCACTGTAATTATTTACACTTTATGGGTGAAAATATGTTAAATTAGACTTAAATTAAATAATTTATTATTATTATTATTATTATTATTATTATCATCATGTGTTACTGAGCAAAATATTGTCCTAGCTTATTATTTCCATTCCGGTATGTCTTTTACTATTTGCATCTTTTAATTTTTTTTTGTGTAAAGGGAAATTGCCGGAGTAGATTACAAAATAAGTCTGAGAAAACAGATCCCCAACATATCCTTGAAGAGGAAACGTTGGCACCCGCTAGGTACAATATCAAAATATGTTACACCAACAAGAAAGTGTTCAGTCTGAGTGACAAGCCGGTCGACACATCTGTTGCTTTCTCGATATACATACTGATAAACAACAGACCAGCGGTATGTGATAGTTATAGTTGGACTTGATGTTCTAGGATAAACAGAATATGATGTCTTAGAAGCAAAGGCATTAATTATCTGAATGATGCTTGGCAAGAGACATGAACAATGACATTAATTAGCTACCAAATTTTGATGAAAACGAATCTGATACCTTTCACGTCTATTCCGATACCTAAAAATGAAACAAAATGCATTATAAGCTGAATCTAATGTTAGTTTAATTATAGATATTGATGAAAAAGACTATACATACAGATATTGATGAAAAAGATGCTGGTGGTAGTTGATCAGCCGAAAACAATAATTGAAGTCTGTGCGTGTAAAGACATATCGATTGCACCAACTGAGGCCCACACTGCAAAGCCCAAAAAGCATAAAAGAATCAAGTGGAGAAAAACTACTAAATGTAAATGGTTCTCCATCTCAACACATTATGTATGATTAGAAGTATGAGTAAATCTAAAATACCGATTTCATATGAATTATATTATTATAATTATTAATTTTAGTTCAACAATAAAACTAAATAAACTGAAAGATTACAAAAAATAACTAATTCATTAAATTAATAAAAATAATGCAATTAAATTGAAGAAGAAAATTTAATATATAAAAGGCTAGCTTTTCAATGTTCACGAAATTATAATTATTAGATAATATTGATTATTTAAATTGAAATAACAATTAACTTGGGTTTGTTTGTTTTCATTTTCATTTTTGGTTTTTGTTTTTGTTTTCAAATCCAATAAAAATATGTTTGTTTAAGTTTTTGGCTTTTTCCAAAAATTTATGTTTTTATAAATTGATTTATTATCAATTAAATATATTATTTAATTATTCAATAAATTAATTATTAATAAGAATTACGAATAATTTAATTTACTTAATAATTTTATTAAAATTTTGTAATTAAATTAAATAAATTTAATTTAATGGTAAGATTTTTATTCCTAATCTATGATCAGCATCAAATTAAGGATTAGAAACCACCGCTTTTTGATAGAAAGATTCCAATGGATAAGTTCCCCTTTACTTAAGTTAGAATCAATCTATTAAGTCATAAGACAGGCTCTAGTTCGACTAACTTTTAACTAGAACGTGGCTAATTTAAGAGATCGTAGTCTTATTCCTAAACTGAACAGAGGATTTGACACATCTTTTTTGAGCTTTGTTAAATATAATTAAATTCAAAATATATAAATTTAAAATAAAATAAAATATATTTAAAATAAAAATTAATTTATAAATAAAAATTAACTTATAAATTAATTATTTTAATAAAAATAATTTCATTAATAATTTGTTAATAAATATTATATAAGCGATTAAAATAAATTTATTTAATTAAAAACAATTTATCTTTAAGTTTTATCTAATATATAATTATTTTCAATGATAAAAATATAATCACATTGACATTAACAACTAAACAAGTTTTCGTTTTTATTTAAAAGAAAAATAGAAACTGAAAATTGAAAATCACAATAGAAAAACAAAAGTGGAACCAAATGACACCTTAAAGTATATATTCCTTCTCTCAAGGTGCAAAGGTATATTTAATTAGGTAACTACCACTTCTTAATATAGAGAGAGAGTGCGATCAGCTGAGCCTCCTTCTTCGGTGATCTCCTCACGTTGGGACCCGATCTCGAAACCGGACCCCAGCTGAAAAAGCGGAAACATAATTAAAAGCAGAAACGAATCACAAATCGAACACAAATCTTTCGATTGCAAAACAAACTTAAGTTAGATTCTGACATCCGAGAACGAAAATTTTTCTTTAAACAAACAAACGTGTCGCGTTGGAAACCCTAAAGACACTCTCGGTCTAAACCAATCCAAATTGGTATAAATTTTTTTTCTTTCTTTTTCATTCATTTCATTTTTAATCAATCTTGTACAAACCAACTCAATTTCCCCAATTGGAAAATTCATCCACATTCAAAATCTCAAATCTTATTTTATCCCTCATATACAAATCCTAACCATCAATTTACTCAAAATCTTATTATTCTTTTCTTTTTGCCAATAGACACTTAATACACATATTCAAAAATACACGGACAACATAACGGCTGTATTTTGAAGAACCCAAAACCTGCAAACGATTTCAAACACACTTCTATATTCACATCTAACCATAGCAAACATCATCGGACCTCCTGTTCGGAATCCCAATTCAATCAAACTCAATCATAATCATTTGTAATTTATATCCAAAAACCATAATTTGCTATTCTAATCTATATACACATCCATAATTAATTTATTTACATACTCCAAAAGGAATACATCACCAAACAAAAGTGGCATTCTCAAGCCACGAATACAACATCAATTTCATAAACTAAAATACAAAGATTTAATTATCGCCAAAAATACGCAACATAAGCCTATGCCCTCACTTTCACAACCATCTAACTTGAAAATACAAACATATATACAAACTTATATATCATGAATGGACGTCTTGACTTTCTTTCATCTGATCTCCTTCTTGATTACCTGGAGATGGGGACGAAAAGGGGTGAGCTAGACAGCTCGTGGATAACATATTTATAAATCGAAAAATAAGCAAAAATCATTTTTCAAAAACTTTTGCCATTTTAAAATTTCACGATAGAAAATTCATCAAATGCTTATTTCTCAAAATTCTGATTTTCTATTTAGAAACATTTCACAATATAAAAATTCATCAAAAGCTTCTTTTTCACAATTTCTCAGTTTCAAAGAATTCATGAATCATT
>JAOQMK010000003.1:20848088-20858406 GCA_027564415.1 Erythroxylum macrophyllum
ATAAATTAATAATTATATAAACTTACACAAATATAACTAAGACAATTTAGTGAAATATGATTCTAGTGTTGTTTGTTGGGTGTGGTTTCAATGAAATTTCTATCTTATTTATAAATTATTTTATATCTCCATTATACGTACATATATGCAATATTGAATGTTTTTAGTAAAAATATAATGAATAATACTTAATTATTAAGAAACAGTAAACATTATTTATTAGTCTTCATTAATATTATGTACAATGAATCTATGTTTTAGATTCATTCAATTAATATGAAACGTGAATTTTTCTAAGATATAATGTGTTTTGGTGTAATCAAAATTTAACTTCAATCAATTACAAAAATCTCTTTAAATTAATAAATATTAATTTATCGGATAATTAATATCTCTATAAAATAATAAATATCATGATCCCAACAATATTAATTTATAGAGGTTTTACTGTACGTCCTTAATCTAAGTTAGATTCACCAATGCCAAAGTCATTAACAAGTGATTTTTCTTATAAGAAACTTCTATTTGAGTTCAAATAGGTAGAAAAATATAATGTTGAATGAATACTCTACAACAAAACAGACATTTGGCTACATTTTTTTTAGCGATGATTTGAAAATCACTGCTAAAAGTCAGCTTTTGGCGACAATTCACATTACATTTTGTGACGGTTTATGTATTTCATTGTCAAATGTCGAGCCTTTGGCGACGAAGTAACAAATTCGTCACTAAAAGTCTATATTTTTGCGACGCATAAAATTATCGTATGTCATCAAAAGTTGGACTTTTGGTGACAAAAATTTAAAATTGTCACCAAAAGTTAATAATATTAAAAAGATAAATTTTAAATTTTAGTGCTTAACAATCCGAAGGTTAATTATAATTGATATTTATATATGATTTTTCATATTTTTCATTTGCTTTTTTAATAAATTTGTTTAAATAGATAATGCATTAAAACTATAATTTTTTTAAAATCTATGGCTTTATGCTCAAATAATTCTTTAATGATGCCTATTGTACATAGTACACCCCGTTCATACAAATATTTCATTAAAATATTGCGCATCTAAAAATCATAAAATGTTTTCAAAACAAATTGTTAAAAAACACATGATAGTTAATTTAAAAAGATAAACATACCTTTTTAAATTATCTTTTTGGATATAAAAAGATAAAGATACCTAAAATTTTAATATTAATAAGATCAAAATATAATAAATTTAAGTTGACTACTATTCTTAATCATTAATATTTATTAACAATAAAGTAATGATATATGGTAAGTAGTACAAGATTTTAATTAGAAGTTTAACAATTCTTATAAAAGAAACAATAAATAAAGTTTCATGTTTATGCCAGCGAAAAGGAAAAGAAATAATTATTTTTTTAGATTCTAAGTGACACGAGACTCAGTAGAAAAGATAAAGGAGTTCCTTATGTTTAGATTCCCAAGGAAGGTCCTTCCATTCAAAGATCTTCCCTCAAGTGTTAGGTTATTGACATCCTCTTCCAACAACTTCTTGACTTTAACTAAACTAGCAGGAGATATAGTGAATGAATCCCCAGATACAGTATGGATCATTGAATTAGATGAACCACCAGTAGAATGTGTTTTACTTAAGAAACAATTAGTATAGAACTTTTTTTTTAGAACAATTAGTATAGAACTTAAATAGCTAATTAAGTCAAACAGTATAACAAACCCAAATTTGCGCATATGTGTACCTAATTGAATAGACATAGTATTTGGAATTGACGATTGTTCCAAAACAACTGATTTTTCCAATCCTGTACTGATCATCGAGACATTTCCACAACCTCCATTTTCATCTTTGTTTTCTTAAAGATTTGACGAACCTTTACACAACACATAGTATATACAATCAAATGTTCATTTGATAGCTTCCTAACAGAAAATGAGATAGAGATAATTAAGGAAGAGAGGTAATTCGGATGATACTAAAAACTTTGAAGCAGAAGATCGACTATAGAAGGCAAGGGGTTATTAGTATTGGACGAGGAGATTTGTTCTGCATCACCTTTTTCTTCATTAGGGAGAATTTTGCCATATTCCTCCTATGGGGCTCATTTTTACCATCGAAAACTAGTTGCTACGTAGACATTTTGAGATGAATTAATGTTAACAGTTTTATTTTGAAAAGTCAATTTAGCATAAACTTCATTATGTTTAATTAAATTCTTTTGGTAATCAAATGCCATAAATTCTTAGGGGTGGAATGAATTGATCCAAAATTGAATGGCTAAATGTTGAAAAGAGAATGAAGTACATAAACATCCCTTTCAAAAGTTAAATACTCCCACGAATCTTTCATACAGTTAGTAGGCTTTCCTAAAAAAAGCATTGATGGTGGGAAAAAAAAGTCAACCCATATACAACCAACACAGAAACACAATTTACTATCTTCTAAACACAAACACAAACAAAATCTCATACAATATAAAAAGAAAACAAAACTCACATAAACTCTAAAACGTAGCAGAAAAATAAAGCACAACAAAAGGAGGGTTCTTGAAAATAGAAAAGAAGAACAATACCAACACAAGACACGGTGTTCGTTCGATGGTGACGACCATAACACAGGAGGCAATGACTACAGAGGAGACAATGCTTCTTTGAAAACACGGTTGCTAACATGAAAACAAATAGAGTTTTGTTTTTGTGTTTATAATAACTTAATAGAAAGCAACGTCGTTTGTTGTTAAACAAAACGACGTCATTTTTGATTAATTTGGAAGAAATATACCATAAGGCGATGATTTAGATAATTGTTGCCAAATAGTGGCCCATTAACATTTGGCTCGATCTTTGGCGATGAAATTATATAGAATATATAAATTTTTTATAAAAATACCAAATTTATATGTAACAAATACATAATTATGATCAAATAGACCACATATTACATAAGTAAGATATGAGAAAATTTATCTATTATCTATGCATTCATAAATCATTATACTAGTTACAATTATTATCTATACATTCACATAACATTATATTAATTACCATACCTAATTATATTTATTGCAATATAATTAAAAAATAATTATAATATAGTAAAAAATGGAAATGAATATTACATATTAATATCATATTCTTAAAAATCAAAATTAATATTATGGACAATGATTGTAAGTCTAAAGATAAATTTAGTTAATAACAATGTCATTTCTTCCAATTTATAAAACTAAATTCACAAAATTAATTTATATTTTTTATTAATCTCTTTTAAAATATATGATTTGAAAATTTATTTTTTCACAAAACTGTGTTTATTAAATATAAACTATATACTATTTTATATAAATGATATATTCCAAAAAATTTGATATATTAAAAAAATAATCATAAATATGAAAAGAATTGGCAACAATTTTATAAAATCGTCGCTAAAAATAAAAGACGTCAACATTGGCGATGATTACCATAAATCATCACCAATTGTGAACAACAAACGACATCATTATTGTTTGCGGCTGCAGCATTTAAAAAATTAGTAGAAAACAACATTGTTTATTTTAACATCAAACGACACTTTGGCTTTAACTTTTTAATTGAAATGAAAATGATGTCGTTTATTTTAACAACAAACAAAACAAACGACGTCGTTAGGGGGTGACAAGCTTCTCCTTCTAAACGAAAGAAATTTTGTATTTTTCAAATGTCATGGTATTCAAAAAATTAGTTGCCACAATTGAACTACTCAATTAATTTATCACCATAATACTTAAGAAATGAATATTGGTTGTCCTCCTTTTGCATTGGACAACTGTTTGTTGCATTCGTTGATCTTGCTTAAGTGTAGGTCTTGTTTTGTAAGCTTGACTTCAGAGATTTACTAGTTGGTGTAACCAACTCCATTATGCTCTAAGTTATCTTGAAGTACCTTAATGTCTGTTACTAAATTCCCTATTAGCCATAGCGTACACTTTCTTTGTTACCTTAACTTTCCAAGTCTCGTTCAAGCATTGCTAATTGTTTGATCAACTTAGATGAACATTTAATTTTAATTTGTGTGATATGCCTTTTGGTTTAAGGTTTTGTATTTTTTCTAATGGCTTAATTGAATCGAACTAGGACCAATTTCATAATCAGTTTACTAACTTTCTTCGTCTGTCATTCGTCATCCGTCGTATTCAATTGTCCCTCCATCCATATAAGTCGTCAAATTTTTGTTTAATTTTTATGTTCTACTTGAATAGAGAAGAATTTGTGTGAATGGAAGGGGAGCTTAGGTTTTGTATGTAAACTTATATTGATTAATCAAGAACTAGTAACATAAGAAATTCACGTATAATTATGGATGACCTGAGAAATAATAAACCCCTAGGATGGTATGTAGGCTGGAAACCTATAATGCAACTTCTACGAGGCTTATCGGTGAAATATTTCACAAGCCTAAGAGTTACAGCAAGAAAACCCTTTCTTGATTCATGTGGTCTAATAATGCCATATGATAATGATTTTCAAGGTCTTGATCATGATAATTGAAGGTAATAAAAGTGTTATTTATATTGTTTAAAATGTATTGGTGATGTTTGAGTTATGTTAATGTATAGAAAAGCTTGATAATATTTGAAGGTGATCTTTGGAGTAATAATGTGATGCCAAGATACTTAAAAGGAGGCTAATTAAGTTTGTAGATTGAAATTAAGGAGACTTCTTTTTAAAGTTTTGGTATCCAACAAACGCAAATAAGTATATACACAGCATGGAAAAAGATACACAGCCTTGTAAGAAGATATACAGCCATGTAACAACATAAATATAGTCATTTATGTAAAGCAGATTGTTAATGTTTGAGTTATGTTTTTGTGTATTGTTGATGTTTGAATTATAAATATCTAACATAATGGAACCTGGTAGGAAAAAAAAGGAAGAAGGGCAAATATTGAAATTATTCCTCCCCCACAACAACGAGATTAATCAAATCCTAACCAATAATAACAATCAACTTCATCCACTAATGAAGCTAGTCAGCAACAATCTCCATCTGCCTCAACTAGTACTGAGTGATCTGCAGATTTGTTAATCTTTAACACCTATAAATTGACTTATGCTCAAATATATATTTACATGTTTAATGCATATTTTCTTATAATTATTCATTTGTTATCAAGTTCCAATACCGCCATAAGAAAAAGAGGTAAAGGTATAATTAAAGGTTGTGAGTTGCAATGAACAACAAATTTTCTGTACATATCAATACCTCGCAAGGTTGTCCTGTAGACAAGATTCAATTGACAAAATTATCTAGTGAGTTGGGGGTAATTGTTAGGACTGAATTGCCTTGCCTAAAGCATATCAAGCAGTTGAAGGAAGACAACATGCTGGAAAACGCATTGGATAAAGTTTCGGTAAATTTTCATTTTATTGAATTATATGAAATATTGTTTTACTTATTTAAAGATTAATTTCTCTTTTACTTGTAGTTCACAGATGAAAATGAATATTGTCGATATCGATAACCTTAATGTTTCAAACTGTGTGACTTTATTGTTAAAAAAAAGGACCAGGGATTGACGTTATTGACTCCATTAATACTACAAATCATTTCATTTAGATGAAGAGACAAGGAGACATGTTTCTAAATGGATGTCTCCAGAAAATTGGAGCCAAATTTGTGATTATTAGGCCTTTACCAACATTAAGGATTGTCTTCTTTCACTTTATATTTGCTTCAATTAATCTTGTTACACAATTTAATGACTATTTCTTTTTTTTATTTAGGAAAAAGTGTGAAAAAGCCAAGGTTAACAAAGGAAAAGTAAAAACTTTTCACAACCAAGGCTTCAAATCATTTGTTGTCCTGCGAAATAAATATTGAAGTTCTTTTTTTACAAGTTATAATTATATCAGTAATTTGATTTTTTTTCCATAAAATAGAGTTAGAAGGAACTACATGGAGAAGAGTGTGATAGGATCACACTTTACAAACTAACAAACTATAAGGAAGGTGAAGGTTGTATGTCTAAAAAAGGGCACAATAATTATATAAGTATAAAAATTTGTTTAAATTTTAAGTTTATTTATTTATGCAGTACTAACTAATAATATTTAAATTGAATATTAATTTTTTTAAAAAATTAGAATAAGATGCAGGGAATATCAATGTTTAACGGAAATGAACCAAATGTAAATGACATTTTCAACAAGGTGTTTGGGATACGATCCAACTGCATCAAAGGTCTTGAGTTTGGGCTTAAGCCAAATGCATCATCCTTAACAAAACCAACATATGTTGACTGTCTTGAAGAGGAGAACCAGTCGCTTAAGGCTAAATTAGAATGTAATGAACAAAAGTTGGCCAAGTTTGAAAAGTACATCAAAAAATTATTTGGCCCAAATTATGTTAGCAGTGAAGATGAATTGTAATTTTTATTTTGTGGATAAGTACTTTTTATTGTACACAGTCAAATTTAATGATATTTTATTTTTATAAAAAATGCTTTTAATTTTTAATTTTTTTATTATTTTTTTGTATAATAAATTATGCAACAAAAATCTAAATATTACATATAATAATATGTATTAAAAATGTCACCAACAATTATAATTAACATGATATAATATTTAAGTATAATTAGTATTAAAAACTTTTGGTTACATTTTCAAAAACATAGCTAAAAATATTTGGCCATGAAGCCAAAAATTTTTGGCTACATTTTTTAAAATGTCACAAATAAGTGTTGGCTATGCTTTTTTCGTCATTCAAAGTTATTAGTTATGATTTTGAAAACGTATAAAAAAGTTAGTTGCATTTTCAAAAACGTAGCTAATAACTTTTAGCAACGAAAATGAAGCAAGGCAAAATTTATAGATGACAATTTAGAAAAAGTCTCCTATATCTTTTCACTACAAAAACTAGTCGTAGTAAAAAATAATTAGAGACGATTCAGTGAAAACATTGCCTATAGTTTTTTCCTACAAGAATTTGGCGACGATTTTAGTGACAAAAATAAATTATCGTTAATTAGTATTAGCGACGATTTTAGGACTTTAAGCAACAAAAATTGTTGTAGTGATAGAGAAAAGAGAGGCACAAGTACTAATTTACAATGAACAATTAAGTGCTTAAGATTTCAAAATGGGAGAATCAATAAACTTATAAAGATATTAGCAATGTTTTAATATAGAATTATAATGGAAATAGGTATCTAGTTAGTGATGTATATTCTTTTATTTGAATTGATAATGATAAGAGCTTATTTAAAAGAAAATTGATACATTACAAGGGGTTTTCAAGTTATTGTTTTGTAAATGAAAAAGTAGTATAAGTATAGCGAAATTAGGTATCTAGTTTGGTAGTTAGGTATATTTTTATTCAAAATGATAATGTAGTATAAGTATTAAGAGGGGTTTTGTAAAGGGAAAAAAATTGGAGATTTTTAATAATGTCATTAAAACCTCTAAGACAATTAGAAATGGGGTAGTGATTCTATGTTTTTCTATAAAGATGTTCATTAAATTACTTATTTGTAGTTTATCTTTTTTATATAAAAATAAAACTAAGTAATGCAAAAATTTATTGAGGTCTTTATACTCATCAATCTAAATATAACATATAGAAAAATAAAAAATATTTAATGAAATAACTTTTCCATTAACCCAAGCCCCTAAATCTCCTATTTAACTTGCCCTAATTTCATTTTTCTCATCAAACAATTCCTACTCTTATTTACTGCCATCTTATTTTAGACAAGTGCTTTTTGCTTGTTGAATCTTGAATCCACATTTTGAAAGTATTTACTGTTAAGATCTAAAGCGCTAGCTATTATAGAAAGCCTCATTAGACAAACCTCATAGCCATTAGAGCAATTACATATCAATATATAATAATTACCTCTCTTATCTCATTTTTATTTTAGTTCTTTTAAACAAAACATCAATGAATTTCATTAAAGGGATGTAATTGGGTGTAAGTTTCTCAAATATCAAAGGAAGAAGTATGTACAATTTCTATAAAAAAAAAGTGATCACATTATATCTTTTCATATTCTAGAGGTTCAAATTAACAATTTACATCACTTTTTTCTTATTATGTCACTATAACATAAATCATTATGCCATCTTCATTAATGTTGATAATTTTGGTATTTGATGTTACTTTTATTGATAAACAATTCATTTGAATTAAGAATAGGTTAGGTTTAATAGATATATCTTATTTCACAATATGGACCGAAGTTGTATAGACATTAACGAAACATTGTGTGTCATTCCTTCGCTAGGATTGTTTGGTTATCGCAATATAATGTATTTTACTATACTAATTAATGTGGTAGTGTTAAATCTGTGTTTTAGTGTCAACATATTATAGTATGTCATGATAGGGTTATATTATTTATTAATTGGAGTTGTGTCCCTAGTCATGAGTCATTTTGTAGATTGTTCTAATTGGTATTAAGTGGAAAGCATGTTGAGGATATATTAGCGGAGCAGTTTCATGGATAATATGTAACTATATTTAATTTGCTTTAGCAAGTTTTGCTAAAGATAAGTGGGAAGAACCCATCAATGCTAATGTATTTTACTATCATAAATGGTGTCGTGGATAATTTACGTATATTTAAGAAGATCTTCCTATAATATATGACATGCCTAAGTCATCTCAAGGATTAAGTCATTGGTGCTCATAACATGTAAGGCTGATAAATTTAATTTTTTCTAATATAATCTTTTGTCTTATATTTAACATTTTAAGTTCATACTGATATTATGATTGAATTTGAATATGGTATAAAGGGAAATTGCTAGGGTGAGAGAAATATGTTAGATGAGAAAAAGGGATAAGGTGAAGGAGGTTACAAAATGTGTACAAATATAGTAGGACTATCTTAGTACCAAAGAACCAATAATCAAAATAATGTTTTTAAAGGTATTGTTTTAAAATAAATTTTGGACTTAGTGTAACATAGTTAGTTCAATTAGTTCAAAGCTCTCATCGTCTATGATGTGTTGTCTTAACAAAAGGTGTCTTTCTATACAATTTGTAGTCTAATATACGCACGATATACTATGGAGTACATCAAAACCTAAACTTAAGATTATGTAAATGTAGTTGAGGGCATTGGTTTTGAAATACTATTCAATTTCTCAATGAGCAATCTTGTTCATTAATTATACATATTATTAGTTGAGCAATGTAATTCTTATAAGTGAGAGTTTTTCACTTCTTAATATGACTGAGAATAGTGTGAAGACAGTGGATCTTTCTCTAGATTTAACAACATATGAATTTAAAATTTTATTTAAATGAATTTCTAATTAAGATTTTCCATTCTTATAATTTATTTTGAACAATTTCATTAACAAATTGCTTCCTTAATCTAAATTAGATTCACCCATGACACCGAAATCACTAAGAAATGATTTTTCTTATAAGAAACTTCTATTTGTGTTCAAATAGGCAAAAGATGTAATGTTAAATGAATAGAGAAGAGGGGCACGAGCAGTGACGGAGCTAGGAATTTAAGATAGGGGCCTAAATAAAATATAAATTTCACAAAAATTTTCATATCAAAACTAAATAAAAAAACAAAGTTTTATTAAGAATATAAAATAGCTAAAATTACAACAATTCTCGCCTACTTTTCATTGAAATCTTTTCATAACAAGATCATTGTCAATATTTGCAAATACATCTTTTTCAATGTAACACACTAAACAATCATTCAATAAGTCATCTCCCATTTTGTTACGAAGTGAACTCTTGATAATTTTCATTACGAAGAAAGCTCTTTCCACTGTGGCTGTAGCAACTGGTAAAAATAATGACAATTTGACTAACAAATAAACCAAAGGGAATATATGATGCTTTCTTGTAGCCACCATTTTCTTAGCAAGGTCTCCAATTCCAGTCAATTCAAAGAAATTCTTATCCATATGTACATCAATGATAAAATTCTCAATTTGATATTCAAGTTCAATCCAAGTTCAATTAGTATGTTTCCTTTTCACGATCAGCTGAAAAAAGATAACAATATAAGCAGTATGCAGCATCTTTTTCAACACTATATTCCAACAAATCCTTAAAATCATCAAACCATAATACAATAAATCTCGGCTTACGATCTCCATCCATGGTTTGAGGAAAATTATGATTTCGAGGTTGACAAGGACCTTTTAATAAATAAGCTCTACGCACTTGATCTCATTTTTTATGAGGATACTCCATTATATTAGGTCTCAATCCTGGATCGGAAGGAATATTTTTTGAGTCAATCACAAGTTCTTCAATAATAACCTCCTTCGATGCTGGAGGTGCTTTATTAACATTCTGATTTAAATCAC
>JAOQMK010000003.1:20901823-20912618 GCA_027564415.1 Erythroxylum macrophyllum
ATTTAATCTAAGGTAAATATAGAGATTGGGATTTTGTATCATAGAGAGGAAATCAATTAGTTATCCATAAGCTTGCATATATTGGTCTCCTTGCATTGCATTGAAACTATTGAAATGTCACCAAGATTTTTTTTATAACTTCCCAGCCAAATGATAATGGAGGAATGCTAATCTGATAAGCAACCAACTTTTCATCTATCTCATCCAAAACCTCCATACTACCACACGCTTATATATTTTTAGTAGGCTTATAGTCAACAATGTTGGAATTTATTCTCAATCACCAGCTTTTGCATGGACACACGAGGTCTGGTGTAATTCACTTTTTCTCAATTTCCTTAAGAGAATTGATGTTTACTTGTTAATTAATTTTGATAGAGTTGACGTGAGAGTAGCATAAACACACCAAGATAGATGATCTTAGTTATGGCTTAGGCATAATAGTTTGGTTCTCTTGGATTATTCTAAAAGGGAACATTTCGATGAAATAGTCATTAATTGTCTCAAGGGGATGGCGACTTTAAACCCATGGATAGAAAAGAAAGGGTGAAGATGTTGTGAGATATATGCGGACACTTTCACCTCCTTCATATAGATTTAGACCCTTGACTCCATCAAAGTGGACATAGGATATTATACTTAATTATTTTCTTTCCCGTATAACAAAAGGAAAAAAAAAGAGAGAAGACAATGACAATATGACTAAATACTATTAGCTGGTTTTCAAGATCATCGCTAAAAGTTTTTAGCTAAGTTTTTAGAAATGTAGCTAAATGAAAATAAAGCAAAAACCTTTTAACTACATTTTTAGAAACTTAGCCAAAATTTTTTAGTTACATTTTTAAAACGTTGCCAAATGCTTTTAGCTACGTTTTATAAAATATAATCAAATATTTTTAGCTATGTTTTAACCAAATGTTATACATTGTTGCAATAAATTATTTGTTATATTTTTAATATGTATTATTAAACAAGTATATAATGTATTGATATATTTTTATTGTAAGTTTAGTACACAAATAAATAGTATAAAAATATTATTAATTTAAAATATGAAGCATTGTATATAAAAAGTAAAATATCATTAAATTATACTAATGAAAAGATTATTCTTCATATACAAGATTATAATCACCACTTTAACAATTCTTATAGACAAAATAATAAATAAAGAGACTAGTTTATAAATTATAAATACTCAAAATAGAAAAAAATTAGAGCATAACTCGAACGACTACCTAGTATTGCCCATGTCGATGAACCCGTAATAATCCAAAAAGCTTAGTTAAATTATACTAAAAATATTGCGAGTATTGAAACAATAGGTTTTAATTAAAGCACACATCATATAACTTTATCATTCACGATATAATCACTAAGCAGCTGCATCCTCATCAATTCTATAATCTAAAAAAAAGTATTAAATTTAAATTATAATACAAACAGGAATTAAAAGAAAAAAAATATAGGAGATGTAATTAATACCCTTCATTTTCCTCTTCATTTCTATCATAATCTAGGCCAAGTAATCTTCTGAATAATTTGGGCTAAGTAATCTTTTGATTAACATAAAGGTAAAAATAAGCAAAAAGATAATAAAACCTAATCTAAGATAGATTGTGATAGTAAGTGGTGTGAACTCACCTAATAGTAAAACTTAAAGAACCTAAGAAGAAGATTGAAATCTTATTAGTAAAGCTAAATCAATTTTTTAAGGAATTGACCTATTCATTATAAAGAATCAAGATCTAAGTTTAAACAATATTTTGAACACCATAAAGAAGGAATTCTTTGATACAATCATTGGAACAGTTACAATGCTTTGGTTCTAGCAATAATTGTAACAAAGAGAGGTGTTTTATGATATTCAACTGCCTAACATAGGAAGTGAAAGGAAAAAGTGAACCAAAAGTATGTAGAGCATGTTTTAAAATTAACACTTCTTTAATAGATCTCAATAAGAAATTAAAAAAATATATTTGGGGAACTAGTCCAATAAATCCCCCCAAAATAATATTTAACATGAGTTAAATCTATCCAGCAAATGCCTAACACAATCATACTTGAGCATCTTCCTCTAATTCTAATTAACATATGTAACAATTGTTTAACTTATATGTAGATATAGAGCCAGTAAAATGAATTTATTGAATACTTGAGACATAGCAATTATCATGATAACTTATTACTTAACAAACTGAAGTTAACCTTTTCTTTCATCTGCATTCTATATTTGCCATTCTCAAAGAAAAATTTCACTCATGAGTCTATTATGCTTGGCCATAAATTCATTTTTCGCTTAAAAAAATGGCCACAAAACCACCAAAAAAATTCATTTACAATGAGTTCACTATCTAGCTTGAGGTAATGTAAGGAAGCCAACTGTTCCCCAATAGAAGGGGCTCCAACTCTTGGTAATCTCTTTTGATCTGCAATTATACAAAGCATTAGCAATTAAGTGCAAACTAATTAAAGCTTATAGTGACATATAGAACCATAAAAGTGAATATAACAATTAGGAAAACAATTCTTGCATATAAAAACAAGTACTACCTCACAGACCCATACAAAAGAAAGAAGGTTAGATTAATCAATTGAAAAGTATTTGTAGGATGTGACTCTATTCTTATCCTCATTCATTCAAACATTTGTCAAGTATTTGAAAACACCACTATATATTTGTGAAGTGGAGTTTGATAGTTATAGAGAGCTTGAATTATAATAAATGTTTAAAAAGCACTTGATTATGAATACATACATAAGCCTTTTTGATACACGATCTTATAGGTTTAAGTATAAATCATTATATTTTACAAAAAGGATTTCATCCATAAAATGTTATAGTAGCTCAATTCATTTCATTAAAATAAAATAAGAAGACTTTAGTAAATTTATAGATAACCTCTCCTTAGCTGTATAGGTTGAATGTGTTAGCTCAAGGGTTATGTTCAACAATTTTGATGATAACTTTATAATATTTCAAAATTTAAACTGGATTTATTTCCTTATATAGGCAACGGTATAATTCTTAAAAGAAAATAAAATCATAGGATAATTGCTTCCTTTCTTGCAGGAACCTTCTTTAGGAACTTGCCTACTCACAAATGGTTCCATAACATCCAAAAGTGTGGTTTGATGTTGACAGAAGAAATGCACAACTGAATGCTAAAACAAAGCATCATCTGATCTATGCATTATCTCTAAAAGAATATGAGAAGATCTCTTATTACTCTACAATAAAGGAAATGTGGGATAAACTACAAGTCACTTTTGAAGGAATGAATGAGGTAAAGAAACAAATAATAAACTTTTTAGTGCATCAATACGAAACTACTGGCACGAAACAGGGAGAAACTATAGATGAATTATTCGGACGGCTCAACAACATCATCACGACCTTAAAGAACTTATAAAAAATATATCCCAATGATGAACTCATAACAAAGATTCTAAGATCACTACCAAAAGAATGGAGACCAAAGGTGTTAGCTCTGGAAATTGCAAAGGATCTCTATACCATCTCACTCGATTAGCTGAGAGGAAACTTGATGATCTATGAAGTCGAACTTAGGTGAGATGAAGGATCCTCATACAAAAGAAGAATGACACTACAAGCAACTGATGAATCAATTGGTGATGAAAGCAACATTGAGTTGCAAATAGATGGAGAAGAAGAATTCAATTTCATGCTCAGAAAATATGCCTGGTTCTACAAAAAGAAGTTGATGAAGAAAAGAGAAGGGAACAGAAAAACCGGAAACAACAGGTCCCTACCAAAAGGTAGCAGTAACAATAGCAATATACAAAACAATCAAATCATAGCTATCACTGCAAGAAGTCTAGACACACAACTAGAATGTTCCCTTCTTCAAAAGGACAAAAAAGAGAATAGAAAACCCAGGAAGTAAGCGATGATTGCAACCTGATCAGATGAAGATTTTGAAAAATTCGAAGAAGAAGAGCCAGAAGAAGTCAGTAATGTTTGCTTCATGGCTAATTCAAGAGATGATGAGGTATATTATTCTGACTCTAATATTGAAGTTGATGAATTGAGAAATGCATATAATGAATTGTATGATCAGTATAAAAAATGACAGCGAAGTATTTCAAAGAAGTTGAGAAGTCCAAGAACAATGAAGAATCCTTGAAGAGTAAGATTAAATCATTAGAATCCATGATGAAAGTCTAACAACCAAGAATATGTCTCTTCCCTCTTTCCCTTTTGTTATAATGTTTTTATATCAAACTACAACTGTATGTTATATTTCAATATTAATTCCAATTTATATTTAATCACAAATAATATTGTACTAAAATTTCAATAAAAATGAGGACTTCCCAACACTAAACTTATGTAGTAATAAAATATATGTAAAAATAAAAATACCTAACATTAAGGATAACATACATTAAAAATAGTTAACAAATTAATATAAAAATCTTTATAAATCGTCATTTTTATTTGTACATAATTATATAAAATTTTAAAATTGACAGAAATCAATTGCACGTAAGATATGAACAAAGTAAACATAATAATAAGGATGATAAACAAATTTTAAAAACAAAAATATAATAGATTTTTAAAAAAATTATATAATAGTCTTTTGAAATAATTAAACATAAAATTTTGATTTTTTTACTTCAAAGAAAGCAACCTAATATAATATAATTATTAATTATTAAATAAAATATATAAAATTAAAGAAACCACTCTCTCTGGTTTATTAAAATTCTTTATATTTTAAAAATTTTAGGATATAAAGAAAAACTAATCTTTTCAAAAGGAAAACTTTTATAAAAATAGAAAATAAGTATCAACAGCTAAAAACCATCAAAGATGGACTAGAATTAGTAAAATAAAAGATAAAGAAAAATTATGTTGATAACTCATTACAATTTTAGTTAAAAACAGAGAAGAAGCAAACTTAGAAATAATAAATAAACAAAATATTATTAGAGTTGCTGCTACGAGATATAATTTAGAAGTTCAAGAAGAATTTTAAAAATAATTACTTGATTTAGAAAATGTAAAGATAATTAGGCCTAGTAAATCCCCTTATTACTCCTCAACTTTTATGGCCAGAAACTGTGCAAAATTAATATGAAACAAAGCAAGGATGGTATTAAAGTATAGAAAATTAAATGATAATATAGTATTTGATGGATACTTTTTATCCCATAAAGAAACATTAATAAACTTGACTAGAGGAAAACAAAATTTCTCTAAATTTGATTACAAAAGTCAAATTTGGCAAATAAAAATGAATAAAGATAGCGTTCTATATACTGCTTTCTCTACTCCACAAGGTCATTATGAATAGTTAGTTATGCATTTTGGTTTTAAAAATGCCCCATAAATATTTCAAAAAATGGATAATATCTTCAACTATCATAATTTCATACATTATTATGTGGATGATACTTTAATAGCTAGCAATAATATTGCTCAACATACTATACATCTCCATAAATTTGCATATTTATGTGAACAAGATGATTTAGCTCTTTTTGAAAAAAAAACTAAGATATGTCAAACTGAAATATAATTTCTTGATATAGAAATAGATGATAGGGGAGCTAAACTTCAACCTCATATCGTCGAAAAAATTTCACAATTTCCTGATAAGTTGCTAAATAAAAAACAAGTTCAAATTTTTTTGGATTATTAAATGATGCTTCTTATTTTATTCAAAACCTAGCTAAAATAAGAAAACCTCTTCAAATGCTTTTAAAGAAAAGTCAAAGATTTGAATTTTCACCTTATCTGCTTAAATGGGTTAAAAAAAAAGATTTTGTGTCCTACTCTACTAAAACTTTCTTTACCATGTAATACGATGATTTAATTCTTAAGACTGATGCTTCTGATCATGTATAGAGTGAAGTATTAAAAAAGATAGATTATGATTATAATGTTAAGATGAATGAGTGTCTTTGTAGGTATACTTTGGGAACTTTTACAGATCCTTAACAACAATATCATATAAACGAAAAAGAATAATTGGCATTAGTAAAATGTTGTAAAAAATTTATTATTTTTATTGCCTAAAACGTATTTATTAAAAACTAATAATGCTTAAGTCAAGGCTTTTATTAAGAATAGTTTACATTCTAAAACTGAATATAAAAGATATATAAAATGACAAACTTTATTAGCAGAATATACTTTTGATATTGAGATCATCAAATCAAATAATAATGTTCTTACAAATTTTTTAACAAGAGATGGTCAACCTTAAAGAAGAAATATTTGATTTATTGGAATATATATATGTATATATATATATGTGTGTGTATATATATATATATATGTATATATATATATATCAATACCTTCTAGGTGCAAATCAAAGATTTATTGGATATTGCAAATTTCAAATAGCAAAAGAAGTTATAGAGTTACTTCTTTCATTCGACCATATATGGCAAGCCAAAATAATTTATTACATTATTAAAAAAAACTTTATAGCCTAGTCAACACGGCTAAAATTGTTGAAGATGAATCGTCCACAAGCTCTTCTTCTCCAATAAAAGAATCAATTAGTCAGCAGATTAAGCCAAAAGAGGTTACTCTTGATAATATCTCTCTAAGAACAGATACTATCGATTCTTTTATTACTTTGGAAAAGGTAGAACATTTTTCCATTACTATAGATACTAAGTTACGAAAAGAATTTTCTAAATATAGTGAAAATGATATTCATTATAGAAGAGGCATCGAGATGAGAACTATTATTTCTGACATGGAGGCAACATTTAAAAATGGATTTCGAACCTATGTTGGAATTTTTTTCTTTAATTATAGCTCCAGCCAAAAAGACACCATTGGTTGCTAAAAATTTTATGAAAATGAAGATAATCATCATTGAAAGAGCCAAGATAAGATTTATTCTTGAAGCACAGAAAAGATTATGGTCAGATAAGATTTAGTCCTGAAGCACATAAAAGATTATGTCATCTTCAAAAATATATGGAAAATATATGTTCTTCTTGTACAAGTGACTAGAAGACAGTTAAAGGAAAAGATAAAGCTAACGTTTGTACATACAGTAACGATTCTAAATTAGAAAGATAAAAAGAGAAGATGGAAATCTCTCCAACCAATTAGATGAAAGGAAATCCACTATAGATAAAGTTAAAATCTACTTTCAAAAAAATTTGATATTATGTAATCTTTGTTAAGTTTAGAATCTGGACTTTAAGTCCATCTGTATAAATAAGCCCCTTAGGGTAGTAAGAGGGGCATCAAGCAATCTCTATGTATCTCATCCTTGTAATATCTTCTAGTATGAAATAAAATCTCTGCTTTCTGCAAATACAATTTATAACTACCATTTAAAAAATCATACTCTTTTATAAAATCTTTAGTATGCACCCTAAGGTAGGAAATGAATCAAGGTTGTCATGGACATTGCTAAAGGAAGCTTCAAGGGTAGTTAAAGTTTGGAGTTGAAACTCTCGTTAAAAGACTCAACAAAAACCTAGTAAAGCTATGGTCAAAACACTAAAGATACAAGTGTGGAGCATAATGGACCCTTTAGTTTGGAAATGTAAAACTATTTTGCATAAAATTATATCATGACTTCTTATTTTTTGGAATAATTTATATATGGATTATTTGTAATAGATTTATTTTGTATAATCGATAAATAAAATAGTTACATCCCTTTTGAAGAAGTTATTAATATTATCAGAAATAGTGATTAAATAGAGGAGGAAGATTTGTTTCAAATCTCTTTAATCTTTAATATTATGAGTAGCTTAAAGCTAATAAAATCTTTTTATTTCTTCTCATAATTAAGGTATTTGTGTTTAATATTTTTTTTTTGTGATTTTATGTTGCAAAATTTGGATTTTATCTTGTGATATGTGTTGTCTTGTGCAAAAATAATGGTATCAGAATCATGACTATTTGGTGTAAAATTTGTGAAGTTATCCATCATAGATTCGGGAAAAAGTGTAAAACACCAAAACTTTCTTTTCATGTGTCTATAAAATTTCATTTCATGTGAATGATGTTTTCAGGCTAATGTAAATTTTATTTTCGCTAAAAGGTGAATTAGGAACCTTGAATGACAAGTATTAGAGTCAAATGATAGTCGAAAAATATTGGAGTTGATTAGTATGGAAATGAACCAAAAATAAATTCAATCAGATGGAATTATGGTAGATCAAGATTGACCTTGCTTTAAATTGTTACGGAGTAAATTTGAAGTATTCTTGGACTGAAACATAAAGAAATAAGAATCAACCTTAGTTAGGAATACTTAAAGTAAATCGATCCAACTTATATGTTGATATATTTAGGTTTAACATCTTATTAAGTGGATATGAAATTTCTACCAAAATTGGACAGATTTTTCTTAAGCCACTTAATTATTTTGGAGCAAGAATGCATGAAAACCATATGCTATCACGTTTATGAAGAAGTAGATGTGAGGGACATGAAATTCATCACATGTGAGGCCAATATATCGTATAGACGTGTGTCATTTTGGTATGACAAAATCATAAAAATTTGTTATATTTATGGGACAAGAATTGTCGTGCATGATACAACAAGTTAGTGGCTTAATTAAATAAAGATGGTGAGAATTAAAATAGTGGATAGCTGGTGGAAGTAAACAATGCAACGTGTGGACAACCCTCTTCAAAGTGTAGCATGTAAAACAAAGATGATGGGAGCTGCTCCACCTTCATTCCACCGAAACTTTAGCTCTCTTTTGGACCATAATTAATGATCAAAAAGTTGAAGTTGCTTCCTTCACGCATAGGTTTTCCAAGTTACTGCCTTTACGAAATAAATTCAATATGGTGTTTAAGCTAGAAATCGTGGACAACACACTACCATATGATTTTATGTATGTTAAACCACTCTTGTCCATCCTCTTTAGCTGGTCACGTGAATGCTTAAGGTAGAAACATGAATTTCCTTATGAATTTTGTGAATGTTTGAGCATGATTTGAAGAAAGTGGTAAGTTTTCCTAGCTATGTTTAATGAAATTATCCTTATGAATTTTGTGAATGTTTAAGCATGATTTGAAGAAAGTGGTAAGTTTTCCTAGCTATGTTTAGTGAAATTATGTATTAGGATTCTTGGTTTCCTTAAACATTCCTAGTGTTTTGACCATAACTTAGTATACAGAACTCTAAATTGGGTGATTCCAACTATAAATGAAACCTAAGACATAGTACTAAAAATATCTAGAAGAGACCTAGACCTAACTCTAGCTGAATGATATTGAAAATTGAGATTGATTATGGTAACCTTATACTGTCCTTATGTTGAAGTAGCTTGTGATTTTTTTGGTACGTGTTTCATAATTTAGAAGGTGAAATGGCATGATTTTTGATGATATGGAAACTAGAGACATGTGGGAACAAATGTATAGAAGAATTCAGAACCTAATTTGAATGTTTGATATGTGAAAATTAAGGAACAAGTGGAGATATGGTTAAATGAAGAGAAAAATAACATGGTAAATGGAGAGGAAAATAGCAAGTATATCGATATCTTATGTATGTTATTCAATAGGTATTAATTGGCAGGATGTAGATGATATATATGTGCCTTAATAGTTGTTGAATGGCAGCATGTATGTTGCACATAGTTCAATGGTTTAACGTAAGGAAAACAGTAGGTATATACTATGCATGTTATTTAAATGGAAAGAAGACAGCATGTATAAATCATGGAAGTTGTTCAATGGTTGTTTCATGGTTGAATGAAAAGAAAGTATAATTTTAATCTTACTAAATGCTAAGATTTTGGCTAAGCCCTTTGTTATAAAATTTGTAAAACAAGGTGGTAAGTTATAGATGTACTTGGCAGGTTTTAGGAACCCTTCAGGGGTCTCCCTCATAGCTGAGTAAGACCATAAAGTTTTCTCGTCACCATAGACTCAGGACTAATAAGGAAAAGCATCGAACACGGGAGGATGGTTAACGATAAACGAAAAATAGTGAGTGTACCTTTAAATTGATTTTGTAAAGATGGTTTTTACCTTACTATGAAAAGTATGCTTATGAATAATTTCATTGGTGCTACTACTTGAATTTAAAAGTTAATCTTTATGAGATTTACATATGCTTTGATTTAGCATTGAATTGAGTTTTGAATGCACTTAGAAACTAATGAGATGTACACAAGCTTTGAATTGGCATTTAATTGAAATTTGCATATGCTTTGAATTGGCATAAAAATGGATTTTGAATATGTTTTTAATTGATATTGAAATGAGGTTGTTTAGTCCAATTCATATAGGTATTTAGGTCATATTTACATTTATTTTACATATTCATTCGTTCATTTTAATAGCCTTTTTAGGTTAATTTATTTATTTTCATTGAGTTTGTTATTTATTTTGTTTTCTGATTTTTTTAGTAGAAAGTATGAATTTGGCTTCAAATTAGACTCAAGAATTTGCTCAAGGCACGTCATGATTTTGCAAGACCTAATTGAAATTAAAAGAGGAAGCAAGCTAAGAAGTGTTAGATCGCGTACGGTCTGAGTATTTACAATACGCTGTGGAAAAGACCATACAAGAATATCACGTATAATCGAAAACACGAAAGATTAACGAAAATAACTTATTTGCGTGGGTAGGTTGCTAGCACGTCCCAAAACTCTTTCCGAACGCCGCACGATCTTCCTCTCGGATGGCGGCTAGGGTTTCGTGAAAAGCCTATTGTCTTACAATTGTGGCTTACACTTAACCCTAATGAGACCTAAGTTTCTCTATTTATAAAGAAACCCTAATCCCATTAAAGGCCCAATAAGTTTCGGCCCATTAT
>JAOQMK010000003.1:20941839-20953285 GCA_027564415.1 Erythroxylum macrophyllum
TTATGTGTTTATATATATATATATATATAAACACATAATTGAATCATAACAGATCAATCAAAACAATTATATATATATAAACACATAATTGAATCATAACAGATCAATCAAAACAATTACATTAGATAAAAGAATCAAAACATGTTATAAAACAAAACAAATCTTACCTATATATTCTAATAGATATAGAATATTAGTTCATAATCTAATTATATAACATAGAGATTGAGAAATCTTGTGTATGAATAGATCTACTGTAATTGAAAGAGGTTGATTGCAAATCTAAAGATAGGTCGACATAAATCCTTTGGATTAGGATCAAACCTAATAACGAAATTCATAAATCAGTAAAGCAATCTTAGTCCTTTTAACCTGAATAATATTGGTTGATAATTCTAAGATTAGTTATTAGTATTATCAAGTTAATTATTAGCATACGATAGGAATTTCCACGATACAATAGTTAATAAAACAATTTCATAATAAAGGTCAATTGTTTAAGGGTCCTCATAACATAGACACTAATTTTTTATATTGATTCTTTTCTAAGTGACTTCTTTCGCCTCTGTGCTCAATATTATTGCTTACTTTAATTTAATTGTTTAAGTTTTAATTTTTTTTGTTAAAATCCAAAATCAATCCTTAGCCTAGATAATATGAGAAAGGTAATTACTAGTAATCATTGTCTTTATGGAATCAACCCGTATTTTCCAGTAATAGCTACAATTACACTGTGCACTTGTGGTAAAATTAATATTGGTATGGAAATAAACCAATCAAGTTTTTGGTGTCGTTTTTAAGGACATTGTTATTAGGAACACCTAAATACTATTACTCTAGTCATTATTTTTATATTTATTTTTATTGAATCTTGTTGTACTATGGGCTTATTCATTTATTATCTTTTGAACATCTCTACATTAACAGTGTATTTGTGGTTTATTTTAGAGATTAAGGCTTAACATCAATACCACAACTCATGATAGAAGGATGGAGCAACCAGTACTCTTATAGGAGCTACGATGTGTCTTCTCAATATGCAATATCACCATATAGGAGAGAGAGGTTCCTTGATATGCTTTCGGAGGCTCAATTGACATCCATTTCATATTGCAACATTTGTGGGAGTAACCATTACAATTATGAATGTCGATCACCAACCTACATGTGTGAGAAACCAAGCATATACAATCAACCTCAAGGTACACTATACATAAACAGTTACAATTCAGAATGGAGCAACTCTTACATTTATGGATGACATTATTATGCTCCAACTAAATATTTACACTAAGCACCTCAAGTTAAGGAGCTAACACTGGGAGAAACAAGGGCTAATTTTATTCAAGAATCAATCATGAGGCATTAGGAAGCAAAGGCTCATATTCAAAATATGATGAATCGGATCAATCACCTAATGAGGATTATATTTGAAGAGATGCAAGGGAGTTTGCCAATTCCTATTGAAACAAATCTTAAAGAACATAGAATGTAATTATCCTTAGGAGGAGAAACGAGCTTCGAGAAGAAGAAGAGGCAATCCTTATCCAAGAAAAGGAAATAGAGGAGTAGCAAGAGGTGATTGAAGAAGATGAGCTAGAAACCTTTGTCCAAGAAGAAGAAGAGTGGACAAAGGTGGTTAATGAAGAACTAGTGAGGAAACTACTGATAAGGAGTTTATAGTGACCTTAAGTACATATTTCTCATTTCTTTGAAGACAAACTGTTCAAGTTGACTAATGATTAACGGAGTTTTGTTATTCCTTATTTTATTAACAGTTTGTGATTAAAAAGAGCATTAATAAAGTTTATTTGAATTATTAATTTGATAAATTACGCTCTCATTGTTATCTTGTAGCAAGTGGCTTATTTACAAGATCCTAAACTGCTTTATGGAGAAAAGGGTGGAAGCAAACTGTTGATTATAAATCTAGGATGATGACAATGTGCAAAGCATGTTGAGCTAACAACATTAAACAAGCGCTGAATAGGAGAGATCCTATAAATTAGGATAGTTTTATTTTAAATTTCATGTTATTTTTTCATATTTCATGTTTCATGTTTCATAGTTATTTTTAATTTTTCTTTTAATTTTCTTTTTATGTTTTTATCCCTTTTTTCGTTTATGTTTTGCAAAGTTGTAATCTAATAATGGATGGATTAGAATTTTGAAAAATGCTCTTACTCAAGAATGTACCATTAAACCTTCTCACTTATTATAAATGCTTATATTGTGTACATTGGGGACAATGTACAACTTTAAGTGTGGGGAATTGATTCATGATTTTTAATGATTTCTTTAAGCTAATTATAATCAAGGTTATATAATTTTATGAAATGATCTCTTGAATTAATTGAAATCTGTCCATCAATACTATATTTCATTATTGAATATTGATTTGAATTAGTACGCAAGAGGATGAGAGTTAAAATGGAATTGCTTTTATAAGTCATATTTTTATTAATTATTGAGATAGTCAAATTGAATGGAAATAGCATACTATTTACATACATATATATACCTATCTTTTTTCATGAGCTTTTGAGCCTAAGAGCGAAAATTTCAAAATTTTTAAGCTCATTTATTTCTTTCATGTGTGTTATCATGTATAGTTGAATAATTCTAGAACTTGCTTTCGTTATGCATATTGAGACCATATTTATTAAATTAGAAACATTGAAGTAATAAAGGCACTTAGATTCAACAAGTTATTTAAGCCTATTTCTTTGACAATTACCTTACTATATTTTATCCTTTAGGAATAACCAAGTAGTTCCTTAGCCTTTTTCATTGATTATATCCACAAATTATCCTTTATCCTATTTTTATTTGAAGTCTTTTTAATTGTTTTAAACCTAAAGGTTATTTACATTAAGTGTTTGTTGAAATTTGAAAATATTGAAAGGTCCATTATTTCTTGAATTGTGGTACATTATGAATGATTAATAAAGTATAAATAAATAAATAAATAAATTTGTGAATAAGAATATGGTACCAATGAAGTTGCAATGAAAGGGCCTATATATTTATACTCAAGTTTCATGTAATTTCTTTTGAGTAAATTTCCTTCAAATTTAAACTTTTTTTTACCCCAATTATAACATACCTAAAACTCATTAAAACATATATGAAGACCTTTTGATTTTTTTTATAGTTTATACATAAGTGGTGGTGATGTGATAATACTGCAAGCATATGGTACGAGTTTTATTAAGCATGGATTGAGAGGTTTAAAATTTTTCACCGTAAACACTTGAGTGCATTGAGTGAAATCTTAGCGAAGGTGTAAAGGTTTATTCTTTTGATTTCAATGCTATTATTGATGTGATTACTATTAATATTGCTTAGGAAGATAGTTTTAGGACAATTTGATTCTAATTGTATGTTAATTTGATTCAAT
Organism: Erythroxylum macrophyllum; assembly: GCA_027564415.1. Lineage (NCBI taxonomy): Eukaryota > Viridiplantae > Streptophyta > Magnoliopsida > Malpighiales > Erythroxylaceae > Erythroxylum > Erythroxylum macrophyllum. The sequence continues at coordinate 20,945,240 of JAOQMK010000003.1, forward strand.
ATGACATGATGATTTATAGTATGAATGGATAGGTTAAAATATATGAAGGGTAGATGTTGTAAGGTTTATAATTTTGATTATGGTTTACTTGAGGATAATAAAAAGCTTAAGTGTGGGGATGTTTGATAGATGTATAATTGACCATATTTATATCTCATATTTGATATATTTTTGCTTGATATTTTATACTTTTATTGTATATTTGATACTTAATTTACTCCCAGTGCATTTATAAGTTATAACCAATTTGCTCCAAGTGTATTTATAGGTTATAATTGCCTTCATAGACCAAATGGAGAAGAATTCAAATAAAAATGTGGCATAAAATGAAGATTTAAAGTAAATAAGAGGTATAGAACTGTGTATTTGACCATGTAAGTTCCTCAGGCTATATAGAATCGTGAATTCTAGATATTTTGGGTTATAAATGGTCTAGTACATGCCCGTGTATCAAACCTCGTGTCTCTTAGAAACCTAAAAATTACTATAAAAAGACATGATTGGAGGCAAAATAAATAAGCAGACTTTTAGATAACATCCAAAAGTCTAGAACATCTAGAAGGGGCGATATTGATCGAGAAATGTGGAGAACATGAAGAAATCATCAAAAGATCTAAGAGAATACAAGATCAAATCTTTACCTTGTAAGAACATTTGTACTTACTGGTACTAGCTATGACTACGCCGTGCGCTTGTGCAGGGACGAATCCCCCACTTGCCCCCACTGCCTCCAACAAATTTCATATAAAAAATTATTATTTTAAGTTTTTCCCCCATAAAAAAATAAAATTTTGCTCCCATTAAAATTTTACCCCATTAAATTTTTTTTTGCCCTTATTAAAATTTTGCCCCCACTCAAAAAAATTTCTAGATCCATCCCTGCACTTGCAGTAAAATTAATATTGGTATAGAAATAAATCAATCAGTATATGTAATAGATTTGAAAATAGAGGGTCATTTTTACTCTTGGAATTTGTTTTGAACAATGAGAGAGATTTTTGCACTATTTATTGTGCTTCTTCCATTGTTCATGTAATGATCCAAATTTTTCTTAAATTACTCATAATGGACCAATAAGGGGAAAACCCTATAAAAGTATAAGTTGAGCCTAACAAAGCTCAAGTTCATTTCTCTCTTAAACCCATTTCCTTATAAGTTACTATTCACTCCCAACTTTCGACACTCATACCTTTACCATCCGACTACCATTTCTATCGATCTAGGACTCTACGAAACGCTCTTAAGATGTTCTATGATACTACTAAACTTATTTAATCAAAAACGATTTATATTTAGAGGAATCATGATTGAAAATTTTGGTTCATTTAGGTAAGTCAACCGATCTCCTATTTTTAGTCATTTTTGGGTGAAACTAACACCACCATCGTGTCTAACAACCCTAAAAACATAGGAATGGAAGGAAACCCGACACCAATCAACCCATTTTACTAGTTAATGAAAATATCTTACCTTTACATGTTAATCTTTTGATTCTTGCAAACCGAGACAAGTGTTGATGCAAGACCAATGCCGTTGGATTCCTGGAGGTGACCTTGTCATTTTAAGATGGGTGGTGAAGATCATCACCTCTCTAGTGCCCGCAAGTGTACCCCACATTTCGGTGACGGTGATGATTTTCCTAATAGCCCAAAATAACTGGAAATAATTTTAAAAATCTCTAAATATTATATGAATCAATTTTCATAAAAGTAGTGTATTGAAATTCTTAACAATTTGTGAGATAAAAACTTACAAAGGGTTATGTTCTTATAGAAATGCATGAAATTGATTAAATTGAGTTGTTGATGATTATAATTGAGACAATCTGGATGTACTAAGTATAAATGAGGGTGTATGGGTTATAAATTAGTAAACTTGAACTATAAATTGGATTATTAGGAATTTTGCGATGTAAATATAGACTTAATTGGGCATAGATATGTATTTTGAAGGCTCAAATTGAGTTGTAGTTACTGGTGGATATAGAAGTGTATTTTTATTGCAGGAATGATCATTCTTTCAGATAGGGAATGTCTGTTTTACAGGGTAAACGTTGAAAATTTTTTATTAGGTTCCTCGTAAAACATGACATCATAATTTCTATATAAAAAATAGGGCTCCTTAGTATTGAGTCATGGTCTTATTCTATAGGCATCTAAAATTAGTTTTGGTTTTAAATCCCAATGGTCATTCCTATTTTTCTTTCTATAGATCAATCAGGAGCAAAACCCTCCATTTCAAGACAACAGGTTAGGCACGAAAAAGCACCTTTTACCAGTGAGTTAATATTCATGATTATGAACATGCATTAGAATTTATTATCATATTCATCATGGAACCACCATCATTATCATATGAAAACATGATATTTATACATATGTATACATATTTTTGTTAGGAAATGTTATGCTTATCGTGATATTTGATGATGTGGAGCATTATTGTCGTATGAGCTACCTAGTGGGAATCACCAGGCTATGCGAACAATGATTCAATTAGTTAGGTATGGTTTTGGGTTAGTATTTGATCCATTGGTTGATCCATTGATTGAGATATGAGATGGTTTAGGCGGTTCTATCTAACTTGCTCTCGAATACAATTGATATATGGTACATGATATGGTGACCTAATTGTGGCGGTTCGATCGAGTTTGCTCTCGAATAACAATCATGTTGTAGTAAGGTTGTGGCAGTTTAGTTGAGTGTGGCTCTCAGACGATAGTCAACTACATTTGGACCAAGTAGTGTGGAACAAGAGAGCCCTATGGCTATAGTCTATGGGTAAGGGGTATGTCATAGGGTCATTCATTAGTTCTCCACTATTATTTGTGATTTATGATTGTGTTGATTTTGTGACATGATATTGATATAGGAAATGCATGTAGTTTTATGAGCAAAATCATTATGTTATGAAATTGCATTTGTGGATTTAACACATTTTAAATATACATATATCATTTGAAATCCTTAAGAGTGCATAAAATAACCATAGTATTAATTCACTTAGTGAGGTCTAACTACCCTCAACTGTTTTTCAGGATCTTCTTTTCAGATCTCTTCTAATAGAGTACTTCGTCGGTCTTCTTTCTTTTTAGCTTTAAATGTATGTTTATTAATGACCTTTGACTTTAAAACTGCAATATTCTTGTATATGTTTGATTTCCTTTACATTAATTATCTCAATGTTGTAGCACATTGAGTATTATATATTGTTATAACTATTTGATTGTTATAAGTATGAGTTTGATCATTTTGAAATCTCATCTTTAATATGGATATAGAGATTTGATGACGTTTTAGGTTTGCTAAGGGTCCAGTAAACCTTGAGTTTACTGCTCCTTTAGCACTAGTCACAGTCTAAGGATGGGAACATGAAAATTTTGGTATCAAAGCTTTAGGTTTAAATTTAAGTTGCTAGGTTGGTCAGAATTGAGTCAAATTTCTCTTTAAACTACTGTAACATTAAGATCATGTTTGTTTTAAAATCATTGCCTTTACTTCCATCCTTTCGTAGTATTGCTAAAAAATTTATTGTATCTGAAAACTTTCTTTATTCTTTGATCATAAGGAGAAAAAGAACTTCAGTGCAAACTCGTGAGGTCGAAGGGGTGGCAAATAGAGAATTGGTTCTTGAAAAGGTTATGGCTTCATCGCCACCCAAGCAGGCAAGGCGCAGGGGTAGACGTAGGGTCACTGCGCAACAACCAGATTTTCAAGCACAAGGTGAGCCAGTAATGTAGGGTGTAGATTTCGCTACTCTAACAGATGGTATTACAGGATTACAAAATACTATAGCTGCTCTGAATCAGTTCATCCTTTTAATACAACAGATAGCTCAAAATAGAGGCTAGGGTAAGATCGATGCATAAACTATCTTGCACTATACTAAGATTGGTATGATTACTTTTGATGGTACAGAGGACGTCATGTACTTTCTGAATGGTATCGAGTCTCGAACTAGAATGGCTTATACATATTCATAAAGGATTCACATAGTTGAGTTATCGGTTTAGGCAGTTGCATTTGTTTGGTTTATCCAGTTTATTAAACCAATTATAAGTACCTTATCTTGGTAGGAGTTTAAATAGAGATTTATGAGATGTTTTTGTCTACCACCTCAAAGAGATGCTTATAGGTGGCAATTGTTACACCTTAAGAGAGGTGATAGGTCAATTAAGGAGTACATTATCGAGTTTTATCGACTGATGAGATACACAAAGGATATAACTAATCACAGATGGATAATGGGACTTTACATTACCAGTTGGGTCCCACATATGTAGGACTTTGTTCAAAGGGTTAGACTTTGAATGGTGCTATAGATGATGCTAGAGAGATGGAGAGGCGACAAATCATGCAAGCCATCACTCTTGATCCTTACTAGCCTAGTCGTTTTGGGGCTGAAAGTTATAGTTCACCATCATCGATGCTACAGATAGGTGTAAGTGGAGAGAAACATGGACAGTCCCGACGAGGTCATGGTCTACGCAAGCATAAGAACAATAGACATGTTCTTAGGGATCCAGTAAGATCAACTAGATTTGAACCTGGAGAGGATAGTAGTCACAATAGATAGAGCTCTGGACATAGTTGTTCTCGCTTTGGAAGCACTACTTGTCATAATTATGGTAGAGTCAATTAGGGACCTTGTCATATTCCTTGTTATACTTGTTTTTTATGTGGTCAAATTGGGCATTTTGTTATAGAGTGCACTAATTTTGGATTGCAAAGAAAGTTTTCTCAAGGCTCCTCTACCAGTGTGGTATAGCCAGTACATCAGGTTCAGCCTCAAGAACAGGCGTAGTACTGAATTGAATCTCAAATACATCAGGTTCAGCCTCAAGATCAGGCATAGTACTGAATTGAATCTCAAATGGTGGGCTAACAGAGCCGTGGATTAGGAGGTTGGTTTAGGGGTAGATTCTAGACTAGGGGTAGGTTTGGTACTAAAAGTTTTGGGCAAATTTTGACATCTCAGCAGTCAAGAGGAGGACAGGCTTGAGTGTTTAGCCTTAGCACACAAGATGCTCAGACCTCTAATGTAATTGTAGAACTATATCAGTTTGTTATATTGATGTTAGAGTTTTATTTTACCTAGGAGCTAAATATTCATTTATATCCCCTATGATTGCGACAAGGATTGGTTGTCGAGTAACTAGATTAGTAACTCCTATATGCAATAGCCACCCTTCTGGGTGAATTGTGTGTTTACATGGGGCACCACAATCTATGGTCTCTGATAGAGATTCCAACTTTACATTAGTTTTATGGAAAGAGTTACATAAAAGCTTTAGGTATAAGATTGGACTTCAACCCTGTTTTTCATCCTCAAACAGATGGCCAGTCTGAGAGAACTATTCAGACTCTATAGGATATGCTTAGGTTGTTCATTATTGATTTTAGTGGTCATTGGGATTTGCATTTTCCATTGATTGAATTTGCTTATAACAATAATTATCGTGCTAGTATTAAAATGGCTCCTTATGAAACTTTGTATGGAAGAAAATGCATATCACTTTTATGTTGGGAAGTTGGTGAACAACAATTGACTTGACCTGAATTGGTACAAATCACTTCTGAAAGGATCCTTATTATTCAACAAAGATTGAAAATAACTTTTAATAGACAAAAGAGCTATGTAAATCTAAAAAGGAAAGATGTGAGATTCTCAGTAAGTGGCATGGTATTTTTGAAAATATCACCAATGAAAGGAATAATAAGGTTTGGTAAGAAAGGTAAACTAGCTCCAAGGTATATCGGTCCATTTAAGATTAAATCTAGAGTGGGTGAAGTGGCATATAGGTTGGTGTTACCACCTAACCTATCTAGAGTTAATCTCGTATTTCATGTGTCGATGTGGAGAAAGTATATTTTGGATCCTTCTTATATCCTTCAGCCATATAATGTGGAGATTGATGGTGATTTGACATATGAAGAACAACCCATGTCTATAGTAGATTATCAACTTGTTCAGCTGAGATCAAAAGAGATACCAATGGTGACAATGTTATGGATTAATCATAACGATGGATGATTGTACATGAGAGATGGAGCTGGATTTTTAGAGCCAATACTCGTATCTATTTGAAGGATAAGGTGAGATTTAAAATTTGAGGAAAAATTTTTTATAAAGGGGAGAATGAAATGGTCCAAATTTTTGTTAAATTACTCATAATGGACCAATAAGGAGAAAAGTCTATAAAAGTATAAGTTGAGCATAAGAAAGATTAAGTTCATTTCTCTCTTAAAACCATTTCCTTATAGGTTACTATTCACTCCTAACTTCCGACACTCATACCTTCGCATTCGACCACCATTTTTTATGATCTAGGACTCTATGGAAAGCTCTTGGGACATTCTACAAAACCTTAAACTTATTTTAACAAAAACGACTCAAATTTGGAGGAGTCACAACTGAAAATTTTAGTTCATTTAAAAAAGTCACTGATCTCCTATTTTTAGTCATTTTTGGGTGAAACTAACACCACCATAGTGTCCAATGGTCCTAAAAATGTAAGAAAGAAGGGAAATTCAATACCAATCAACCTATTTTATCGACGAACAAAAACGGGTTACCTGTGAGCTTTAATCCTTTGATTCTCGCAAACCAATAGAAATTTCGGCGTAAGACTAGTGCCATTGGATTCCTAGAGGTGAGCTCATCATTTTAGGGTAGGTGATGAAGATCACCATCTCTCTAACACAGGCGTATGTACCCCATGCTCCAGTGACGATGGTGATTTTTCGACCAGCCCAGAAATGACTGGAAATAATTTTAAAATTTTTCAAATGTTAATGTGAAATTTTTTTAAATCATAGTAATGAAATTCTTCATAGTTTGTGAGATAAAACTTTAGAAAGGGTTATGTTATTGTAGAAATGCATGAAAATGATTAAATTGAGCTATTGTTGACTATAATTGAGACTATCTGGATGCATTTAGTATAAATAAGGGTGTATGGTTTATAAATTAGTATACTTGAATTGTGAATGAGATTATTATGGATTTTTTGACGTAAATGTGGACTTAATTAGGCATAGACATGTAGTTTGGAGGCCAAAATTAAGCTGTAGTTATTGTTAGATATATAAGTGTAGTTTTATTGCAGGAATGACCCTTCTTTTGAAATGGGTATGTCCATTTTACAACAGAAACTCTACCATATTTTCCATAGACTCCTCGTAAAACATAACATCGTTATTTTTAAAAAGAAAATAGAGCTCTTTAGTATTAAGTCATGATCTTATTCTTGCGATATCTAAAGTTGGTTAAGGATTTAAATCCTAATGGTCATTCTTGTTTTCCTTTCTATAAATCAATCAAGAGTAGAACCCTCCACTTCGAGACACTAGGTTCGTCACGAAGGAGTGCATTTTACTTACGATGTAATATTTATGGTTATGAACATGCATTAGAATTCATTCTCATATTCATCATGGAAATCACCATCATTATCATATGCACATATGATACTTATACATATATATTGACACATGTATACATATTTTTATTGTGCAATGTTATGCTTATCATGATATGTGATGACGTGGAGGATTTTTGTGGTATGAGCTACCTGGAGGGCATTACCAGGCTGTGCGCAAAGTGAGTCAATTGGTTAGATATGGATTTGGGTTAGTATTTGATCCATTATTGGATCCATTGATTGAGATATGAGACGGTTAGGGCGGTTCGGTTAAGCTTGCTCTTGGACACCAACCAATATATGGTACATGATATGGTGGCAAGGTTATGGCAATTTAGTTGAGCTTCCTCTCAAGTGACAGTCATGTCGTACTGAAGCTGTGGCAGTTCGGTTAAGTTTAGCTCTCGGATGACAGTCCACTACATTTAGACCAAATGACCCGTATGGAACAAGAGAACCCTTATGATTATAGTCTATGGGTAAGGGGTATGTGACATGATTATGTGACATGATATTGATATGGGAAATGCATGCATGATTATGAAAAAAATCATTACATTATGAAATTGCATTTATGGATGTAATATAAATATATATAATTTGAAATCTTTGGCAGTGCATAA